>PVJA010010578.1:0-57023 GCA_004027025.1 Myocastor coypus | reverse complement strand
CTTGGCTGAATGACTCAGCAGCCTGGTTCTCTGTTGGTGGGAGCCCCACTCTGGGGTACGATTGGTTCCTTCTTGGAGCGTGACCAGGGCCTGCGTAGGATATGACTGGATTTCTCCCTAGAGCGGGATCAAGGGCTCATCCTGGGGTATGATTGGTTCCACCCTAGGGCGCAATGGGCCCAAGTCAGAATGACTGAGCACAAAGAGACTTTTTAAAGGGCTGAGGAAGGAGTCAAGACTTTACTTCACCAGGGAAGCTTCTGTCTTTGCATTCAGCCTGGACTTCATCATCTGGCTTGCAGCGCAGACTCTTTGGCCTCCAGCTTGGATCTTTCGCCATGCATGGCAGACTCTTCAGCGTCCATTACAGACACTTCAGTCTTCCATTGCAGACCCATCAGACGACAGATAGAGATTTACACGGAGCGCTGCAGTGAAGTCCAGACCTCGGGATTGAATTCTGCAGTCCGGAGCGTGCAGACGGCCTGTGAGCGCTTCCTCATCTGATTCTGTGGCTGACTATTGTAAGCTAATCTTATAATTCCTTATAGATTGTATATTTTGTGTTAATATCCATTCCTTATATTGTATCTATTCTGTTCCTCTAAGTAAAACCCTGACCAACACAGATGTCTTTTGGGGGGACTTCTGGGAACGATTTCCCTCACTGTCCAACAGAAGAAGCCAACCTGTGGCTGGCTGTTGTGGCGTCTACAGAGGAACTGGATATGCAGCAGCCATCTTGGCCTAGGGAGGATAATGACCCAAAGAACAGCCTGAGGAAGGTAGAAGCAAAGTCACAGGGCCTCTGGCTTTGACAACACTGTTTGGCTGCTGGGTCCAGAAAGTGTCCATCTCTGGGTTTGCTATTGTGTGAGCTGAGACCTTTCTGGAGAATTCAGCCCTCAGAGAGTTGGACTTCCTGTGGAGCTGCCACAGGAAGTGTGTATCCCGGTCCTCTAGCAAAACGTGTTTAGAAAACCCTGCTTTCTACTCTCCCCACTCAGAGTCTCCTCGCAAGTCTCCAAGAAGGCCCACAATTCACTGCTTGCTGGGCATCAGTGTGCTTTGCCAAACTTACTGGACTGAGGAAACCTTTTTTTTCCACAGAACCTAATTAGGTCTCACAGAAGGCTTGTGTGCCAAAAACCACACTTCTGAAAAGACGCTGTAGACCCCTCCTAATGGCCCCTCAGGAGCCTGCGTATGGACACCCACCTTGGTGGAGTACAGAGCCACATGTGTTTCTGCTCAGTGAGGGCCCTAAATGAAGCCAGATGTACCTGGCCGCCCGAGGCAGTAGAAGCGATGACTTCACATCCCAGCAATGCAGGGATTAGTCTGCCGGAGAGCTGCATGCAGGGGTGGGAGCTGCCTTGGCCTGCTAATGCATTCAGCAGGAGTGCCCAGGGGCTCTGCATAGCAACGTGCATGTGTGCAAAGTGTATGACTGTCTTGTACATGAGGGCCGTGTGCATGGTGGCTGTGGTCACTGCGCTCACACACACACGATGACAGTGAACATGGCAGCCGTGAGCACGATCACAGTGACCATGGTGGCAACGCTCGTGACCGCTGTAACCACAGTGGCTGTGTGCCCTGTCTCTGTGTCCATGACAGCTGTGCCCAGGACCCCCTCCTCGTTGGGTTCAGACCTGCTGTAGTTTCTGGGCAGCCCCCTGGTTTCCCTGTGGACTTCCCCCAAGCACTCCTGTGGTGAGTGTCCTGCCTATCTTGTTCCGGCTCCTGATCCTGCCCATTCACACCCATCCTTGAGACTCCTTTAACCAAGTTCCCAAGTCTTCCGGACCATGCACTGCATGACTTAGTCCTTCCTTCTCTACTCTGGGGCCCAGGACTTGAGACGACACATCTCTGAAAGTGCCTCTCGGGACCCTTGGGTTTCTGGGGTGGCACCTTAGGGCTTGTGCAAGAATGAGGAGAGGTCCGGGCTCCTGCTCTTGATTTAGCTGGGACTGCTGTCCACCCTGCTTCTCACTTGCTGAGTTCTCATCTTTTCGAACAAAGGATTTGTACAAAGCTAGAGAAATAAAAGTTCAAAGCACTGAGACCTTTGGCAGAGGAGGCTCAACTTTCTGTCTCATGCCCTGGAGCTCGGCTCTGGCTACAATTAGAGGCCAGTGTCACCCATATGCTGGCCAGACACCTTTCCCTTGGGGAGAAAGCTGGGTTCCTCACACTCATTGCTGACCCACTGAGCCTTACAGTCTCCAGGGGCACAGACTCCGCCATGGCCTCCCAGAAGTTTGTGTGTGCGTGGCTGAAACCACACTGGACCTCACACTCATGGGCCTGTGGCCCCAAACTCTTAGACACTTACAACAGTGGCTCTGTTTATTTAATATCAAAGGAGAAGAAAACCCAAACACTCATTGAGGAAAATCTTCTCATAGATCAGATGAACGTGTTCATCTTTGTACCAGTGTAACTATAAAAGGATATAGTGGAATAATGATGTGGCCATGGAGGACACTTTGGAAAAGTATCGCCCAAAGTTAGGACAAAGTCACAATGAATGCATGGACAGGGACAGCGGCCCTGAGCTGCGGCAGGGAGCGCTGTTCACTGGCCGTCCTCCAGCGCCAACAGCATCTTGTCTAGAGCTGTGGAGACTGAAAGCCAGGATTGAGGTACTGGCTAGAGCGCCTCTTTGGAGGTCTCCCTGGGCCTCAACATGGCTTCTCCTGTGTGCGCATGCGTGTGCACATGCACAAATAGGAGTGTCTCAGTCACCTCTTCTTCTAAGGACACCAGCACCCTAGAGCCCACTCTAGTGGCGTCGTCATAACTTCCTTAGCCCTTTAAGACCCTTTTTCCAAATTCAGGACCTTTCTGAGGACCTGGGGGTTAGAACGGCAGCATAGGAACGCTGAGGGGCATGCAGCTGAACCCTCAACAGAGGACAGGGCTTCACATTTAGTTTCCTGTTCGTCCTTTCAAGTTTTCATGGTTTCTTTTTTTTCTGTCTTTCTCTTTCCTTTTGTCAGGAAAGAGAAGGCTCCCCTGCTTATGAGACTGCCGCCGTCAGCATGGCTCCTCCTATCTACCCTCTCCCTGCAGGGCTGCTGGTCTGATGGGTCCAGGGCTGACTCCGGACAAGTTCGGGCCACCAGGCAGAATACAGCAGGCCTCACACTCGCCAGTCTGTGGCTCATGTGTGCTCTGGGGTGGAGGCTGGTGACACCCCGCCCTCTAGGTGCCAGGGCTTGGCAGAACTCCTTCGGAGATACCTGGTGTCACAAGTCAAGGAGTCACCAGGCAATGGCCATGTCAGCGAAAGCCCTCTCGCCTGATGCAGCCCTCGCTGTCCAACACTCCCCCCCACCCCCAGCCATCTCCAAGTATATGAGAGCCACACTGGGTTTTCACCAGATTGAAACAGCTCCAGTTCCTCAGGGTTTAGGGAACGATACCAGCAGGACACAGTCTCCTGAAGGCTGAGAGTTGATGCATTATTAGGGATTTGTTAGTGAACGAGGGGTAGAGACTCAGAGGGGCTTCAAAACTGGAGAGCTGGTACTGGTGCCGGCCTCAGGATGTCCCATCAATCCTGACCTGGCAGATATGCCCCATGCCCAGGGGCCTGTCAGCCTCAGCTTTGTCGGTAGTATCATTCCAGAAACAGAACCAGTCCAAATAGGGCAAGGCAGGCAGAACCAGGGGCCTGGGCTGGGGTTGGGACCCAGGGGCAGTGGTACAGGAGGAAAGGACACAATGACAGGGCTCAACAAATCTCCTCTCCCTGCCTGGTCTCTCTGGAGGTGCCCTGGGCCAGGAGGCTTGTGACCGGGGATCCGCCCAGGTCAGAGGCTGGCATGGAGCTTTGGGCAAATCTGCCCCTTTGCTCCTCCACCTCACATCTCACTGAGGGGGCTGGACCAGTGAGTTCGCTGGTGCCCCTGGGTCCCAGAACAGCGCAGCAGCTCTGGTGCTGAAGAGGAATGAGGACAAGAAGAGGAACCCACAGCCCCCAGGAGGTGGGGCTCTGCTGCAAGCCTGGCTTCTTGCCTTGCTCGTTTTTCCCCCTGAAAGGTATTTCCTTTCTGCTTTTCTCATTACGAAAGCAGTTCAGGACCTACATATGTACACAGAGCCGAGCCAGGGAAAGTGCAGACAGAACCAATCCTGCTAGGTCTCACCTGCTCGCCTGCCCAGACCCAGAGCCTGCAGACTGCGGTGGGCACTGCTGCAGAGCCCGTCCTCCGGCGAGGGCTGCACACCCCAAAATGCAGGAGCAGGCAGAATCAGGTGCTGCTTCTACTGCCTGTCCTCCTCCGTCCCAGTAAGCACCCTAGGAGGTGACCGGAGGCATCACATCTACTTTGCACAGGCAGAGACAGAGACTTAAAGAGATCTGGGGGCTCTATAAAGGCAGCAGGGTGCTAACTCCGCGTCTGACTCTGCTGGCACCGGGGCGACAGCTCTTTCAAGACCACTGTGTCGACAAGGGAGCGGGAGGAAGGGGCCAGCGGCTGCCCTGGAAGGCTTCATGCCTCAGAGACTCAGTTCTGAATGGCTGAGTTGTGGTCACAAGGAAGATCACTCGTGGACAGTGTCCCTAGGAGTAAACGACCAGCGGAAGGGCGCTTTGGGCAAGTGGGAGAAATGAGCAAGATCTCAAGAATAAGAATGAGGGCCTCAGCAGGTGGGAGCTGTCAGCTTGACTGGATGTGCGCATCGTGTGTGTGTGTGTGTGTGTGTGTGTGTGTGTGTGTGTGTGACAGAGAGAGAGACAGAGACAGAGAGACAGACAGAGGCAGAGATAGAGAGGCAGAGACAGAGAGAGGCAGAGATAGAGAGACAGACAGAGAAAGAGAGACAGAGACAGAGACGGAGGCAGAGATAGAGAGACAGACAGAGACAGAGAGACAGAAAGAGACAGAGACAGAGAGAGGCAGAGATAGAGAGACAGCCAGAGACAGAGACAGAGACAGAGAGGCAGAGAGGTGCAGACAGAGATAGAGACAGAGACAGAGAGAGCAGGCCAGGGAGGGACATGAAACATCAAACTGGGCAGTTTAAACTCTCTCCTGGACATGTCTTTCTTTCTTTTTTTTTTTTGAACTCTTTTAAGTTTTTTATTTTATGTACAGAGTTCTCATGGTCTCTTTCATTGAACATATATATGGCCTGGATAATCCGTCGAAGGAAGATCACTTAGTCCAACTTGAGGAAGCTGATATCCTTCGAGTACTGCCGGAAACACTAGTGGCACATGTTCAGCCCGTATTTCCGGATCAGACCGTGTCGGTTCTAGCAAGATCCCTGCTTGAATTTCCTCAGGTGGCTCCAGTAGAGCTGCTGGTGACCCATGTTGCTCTCAGACGTGCAAGGAGGCAAAAGCTTTCTTTCTTTTTAAACCATTTATTCATTTATTTGGTACAGGATCTCACTGTACAGCTCAGGCTGGTAGTGACCCTCCTGTCTCAGCCTCCCAGTGCTGGGATTACAGGTGTGCACCACCACACCCAGCTTCAGCAGTCAGTTTGGTGTGTGGCTGGCTCAGCATACAGTTCTGGGGATCGAACCTGGGTCCTTGCACTTGCCAGGTAGGCACTTAGATTGCCAAGCTATATCCCTGGCCCACCCCTTGATGGACAGTTCATGATGACAATTCTTGATGGACTTTAAGTAGATCACTTAAGGAAACACTGTGGAGGGCAGGCTGGGAGTACAGAAGGCAGGGAACCTTGCTCACTTGACTCGTCCTCTTCTGTCTGACCCCCCGAGAGATGGTAGGAAGAGGAGGGTACAGGTTCCGTGGACACTGGGGCAGAATTGCATTCCAGGTCTCCTCTGCTTAGGGTCTTACCCTGTGGGTTACTTTAAAGCCAGAGGTGTGCACAAGGGGTGGGACATAGGACTGGCTGCCCTTAGAGGGAGTGAGGGGCACGACGGGCCGACTCCCTCATCAGCAGGACGATGGGCCGACTCCCTTATCAGCAGGAGCTCCTCCTCTCGGTCCTGAGCTTCACCAATGCTCATTTACTCCATCTCCAACCCGAGGCAGGGTCGCTTTGCCACCTGGGACTGGCTCAGCCTTGCTCGGTTTCTGCACAGAGGCACTGACGTGCTGTGCACGCATCAGCCAAGCCAGGGGCTTTCGACCTCCTCTTTCGACCACAGGTGCTCAGATGGAGAGAGACATTGACAACTCTGAGGACCCAGTGCTCCCCATGGCGACTTTGCAGCCGGGGCTGGAGCCAGGGTCAGGCAGGATGGGCAAGTGTGGAGATGCAGTCCCTTCATGGGCGGCAGATGGGGAGAAGCACAGTTGGGCGGCTGCAGAGGGAATCAGTGAGCAGCGGGGCTGGGTGCGCTGCAGCGGCACAGTCACGGGCGAGCGTTGGCTGGTGCCGTAGGCTCAGATGTGCCCTGATGAAGGACCGCCTGTGGGAGGAGGCAGGCAACTTTAGCCACCACATGGACCTGACATTCCTGAGAGGAGAGAGGGACGGGGAAAGGGGTGGGGGAGGAATCTGAGACTCTCTGATAGCACCAGGCCCAGGCTGACGGGGTCCGACGCCAGCATAGTTCCTTGGCATTGGTCAGAACCATGCCCCTCTAGAATGCAGAGTGAGCGGGGAGCTCAGCAATTTACGGACACAGCCGGTCCCTGTGCTCCCACCGCAGCCCTCTGCAGGTGAGGGAGGCCAAGAGCTTGGTGCCCTGTAGGATCCCTCAAGGAATTCTCCAGCCTGGTCCTGCAACAGAGGAAAGAGATCCTTGGGTGGCCCCACCCTGGAGGTTGAAGTCTGTAGAAGAGGTGTGTGTGTGTGTGTGTGTGTGTGTGTGTGTGTGTGTGTGTGTGAATTCCACTCTTCCATAGGCTGCAAGCAGGAAGCATCTCACGGGGTGGAATCTCATGACCTGCTGTGGTCTGGGGATGCCTCGGCACTTGGCTTCCTGCTCTCCACGCTGAGTGTGAGACACGTCCTATCTGAGTTTCCTTGACCAGATGCTCCTCAGCTTATGCTAGATTTGTACCCACAAACCCATCATAAATGGAAAAGAAGTTGCAAACACTCCTGGAGCACCTGAGCTAGAAGCATCCTTACTTCGAGGTCGAGAATGAAGCTGGCGGTCATATGGCTGATAGGCCAGTGGCCCTGGCTGCTGTGGCAAGAGTGTCTCGAGCTCCATGCCACCAGTCTTGGAAAAGATGGATGTTCCACATCAGGAGTATAGTGCCTGCCAAATGCACCATGGCAAAGTTGAAAGTGGTGAGCTGAGCCATGGCTGGGTAGAGACCACGTGGACTTCGTCCTAGTATCATGGCAGTAGTTCCTGACTTTTGTGCCCAGGAAGGCATCTGCAAGGTCCTCCCTCGAGGCCTGTGGGTGTGCAGTTCTGCCTTCTGCTCCCCCTGGCCCGATCTACCACAGGCAGTGGAAACAGTGAAGGCTGGAGGCTGAGGCTGGACCCTGCCCTCTTCTTGCTACTGTCAGATGAATAATGCCCACTGGAGATGCTCTGGGGCGGGGTGCCAGCCCATCTGAACTTGAACTCCACGGCCCTGAGGCAAAGGGAGGTGACTGGCTGTGCAGAGAGGCATTCCAGCTGTCGCGTCTGCCAAGGGACAGTCCTGTGCAGGACAGAAAGCGTGAAGAGGAGCCCAGGGAGGGCCCTCACCTGCCAGCAGGGACACCCACGTGCATTGCCTATAGGGACCTTGAAGCTGTCAGATGGCTCGGGTTTGCACCTGGACAGAAGAGGACAGACAGCAAGAAGAGTAGGACAGGGTGGGGTTTGGCCGGGCTCTGTCGTCCACAGAACCAGGGGCTCCTGTATGAGTGTTTGAGCAGCTGTAGGCTCCTGGAGCAGCAGCCTCTTTCGGTCTTCGCTGTCATTTCTCTCCCCTGAGGCCGAGGGCAGGCCCACAAGTATAAAATAGTAGCATGTGGCTTCCTTGATGGTGGGATTTTCCCACAACACACCTGCAGATGAAGGGATGACTCTGCCCCTCTTGGGTGCTCACCCGATGAGGCATCCCTGGGGCCTAGCACCCTGAAAACTGTCAGGTGGATCTGGCTGCTGCTTGGCAGGGCCCAGAGAGGGGGCAGAGGCGAGTCCATTAGCTCCGTGCTAGTCTCTGGAGGGCCTGCCGGGAGATTATCTGCC
Source organism: Myocastor coypus (assembly GCA_004027025.1). Taxonomy (NCBI): domain Eukaryota; kingdom Metazoa; phylum Chordata; class Mammalia; order Rodentia; family Myocastoridae; genus Myocastor; species Myocastor coypus. Next base: position 48,881 of record PVJA010010578.1, on the reverse strand, counting down.
TGCTCCGCTGCCTCCTGACTTTCCCGGGACCACCTCTTTGGGACTCAGTCCAAGAAGTGAGTGATACCATCATTAGGACTCAGGAGTCAGTAATCTCCCTCCTTCCTGAGCCTTCTGTGCACCAAGCCCAGCTCTGTGCAGGAGACGAGTGTAGGGAGGGCCAGGCCTGGCTTCTAGTAGGACTTAGTTTCCGATCCTCGGTGTGGTCCCCTTAAAACAAGCTTGAGGGATCTTTTGTTGGAGTGTCCTTCTGGGCCGGCATCCTCTGCCGGCATGTGCCCAGAGGGAGCCCCAATGCTGTTTCTGAATAACTCAATGGGATTCACCCCATCTGTTCAGTGGTCACCTCCCCTGGCCTGTTGCTGCTCAGTGTGGACAGCACGTGGCATGACGGTGACTTGTCCTCCATGGGAAACAATGGCTAGAAGTCATGGTAGTGACAGTCTGCCAACCACAAACTAAATGGGCTCGTGGTGGTCCCTGCGGAGGGAGAGGGAAGTGCAGGAACAAGGGTCAGGCCAAAGAGAGGGAGGAGGAGACAGGTGTATGTTCTGGGGTCACAGTAACTGGGGTCCTGAGTTGTCTCTATGGGGACAGAGGGGCCTGGGAAAGCCTGAATCGCCTGAGGTTGAGTGGGACACATTGTCCCAGGAATGCTCAGAGCCTTGCGTCTGTTGGCAAGCCTCGCTGCTCTCTATGGCTGGAGCATCTGGGGCCGTCTAACTTAATTCAGTCCTCACCACCCCTTCTGTCTGCAGTCTGCAGGTGTCACCAGTCCCCAGCAATGCCCTTTCAGAGAGCAAGACTCGAATGTCAGTTGAAAGAGATAAAGGATGGAAGCGATCTCCACCAGAGGCCCACAGAGCTGCTCTGGACTCTTGGGAGGGTGGGGCCCGGAGTGGAGACCTGGGTGGGAGGAGGGTTGTACAGCAAAAAGAGAGTCTGTGGTGGAGGGAGGTGCTGCGCTGCGGACCTGGCATGTCCCCTGCTGTCCCCCATGCGAGTGCAGTGCACCATCTCTAGCCTGCAGCAGAGTCAGAGGTGATAGGGCCGGGGTGAGGCCTACAGGTCACCTGGTGGCCCAAAGGGCACAGGAAGATGCCAGCCCCTTCTCTTCCTCTCTTTCTCTGCCCGGATATGAGGCGAGGAGGAGCCCTGGTGCCCTGGGCTCCTGCCATGACGTGCCAGTACAGATCGGAAGCAACAGGGCCATCCATGGCAGAGTGAAAGGCCCAAAGCTATGAGCCAAAGTGAACCTTTCCTTTTCATGCTTTGACTGTATTCAAGTCTTTGTTGCAGTAGCAGAAAGCTGACTACTTTAAGGTATAAAAAGGGCAGGGGAGGCGAATGATGTCTGCGGTTGGGTGAAGGCTGCTTCACATATTTGAGAGGGAGTTGTCTCAGCTGATTAGAGATGGAGGCTAATGCATGCTTATGGTTCAAGGCTGATTGTGGTAGAATTCGGTGCCTGGTTTACGAATGGCTGGCTACCAACACCCGGGGGCTGTCCAGCAAGTTCGGAAATGAAGTAGACATCAGGCAGAGAAAGTGCCTCTTCGTGGAACATGAGGGCCCGCAGCTCCTCTTTGGAGTGAGTACCATCCTTCTAAGCAGGCCTTCCTCATGGCCGAGAGGCACCATCTGATTGGCACCAGCATCTGAAGACCCTAGAGAGCTGTTGCCTTGCCCTAAAACAGGGAGAGAGGACAAGGAGGGAGAGGAGGAAGAGGAGGAAGAGGAGGAGAAAGGCGGTGCTCAAGACACCGGACACCTAGATGCGAGACGTAGGAAAGCAAATCCACTAATGAAGCCCACATGGCATCTTACTAAGAGGAGAGAGAGACTTCAGGCTCTGATCTTGGTGATAGGAAGGCAGTGGGTGGTTGTGGGCCTTTATCATCCTCTTCCGACTAAGATTTTCTGCTTCAACATTTTCTGCTCCCATCCCCATGAGGGATCCGATCCTTCCAATCTTGCATTTGAAGACAGTTTCAGCCTCCTGCATGAAGATCTACATCGAATGCCCAGGATGGGGGCATACCGTAGAAGCTCCGTAAGTGGGTCACTGACCTTCCTGGGATAGAGCTCAGGCTGCTGTCTCCAGCGGCGGCACAAACCTGGCTCTGGAGGCTCTGGTCACTCCCATCTGTGTGCCCTCATGTGGGCAGCCTCCAGCTAGGGCCTCAGGAGCCCAGCTATCTCCTGCAGGGCCCCCTGGTCTCTCCTCCCAGACTACTAGGCACTTTCGACCTCACGTGACTTAATTCCCTTGGTGGGCCATCATGCTGCCTCCGTGCCTAGTCACCTCTGGTGTATATATAACTGCAGGCTGAAGGGGCTGAGCTCGATGGGGTCTGAACAGGCAGCGGCTTTCCTCTCCTCCCTTCCATCCTTCCCAGAAGCACAGCTGTGTCTTCTGCACCCCCATCCCTTTGCGATATCCGGGGTGCAGTCTGGAGCCTGTCTGTATCCTCAGGAATACAGGCAATTTTCCTATCTGATATCAAGATCCAGCCAAGCTGCAGACAGACTCCGTGTCTACCTGGTTCAGAGTCTGTCTGTCCTGGCAGCTCAGCCTGCTCTTGTTTTTGTTTGGGGACCGGCAAGGGCTGGAGTACTGGGGTCATTCTTTCTTTCTTTTTTTGTTTTTCCTCCTTCATGTCTACTGTTGAGGATTGAGTTATGTCCTCCCAAAAAAGGCACGTCAATGTCCCCAGTACTGTGGGGACTGGAAGAGTCATTACAAAGGTGATCAGACTAGGGCTGGGCCCTGCATCAGCACAACTGCTCTCCCTAGGAAAAGGAGTGACGTGGACACAGGGACCCACAGGCTGGGCGGGAAGGTGACACAGACTCACAGGACAAAGTTCACCATGGGACTATAGGAGGTGTCTCCCGGCTTGGCTGTGCAATTCATGGCCAGAGGCCGGAACAGAACAGAAGGGAAATATCTAGAGCCCCCCCCCCCCCCCCGAGGGATCATGGCCCCCAGCGCTTGCTGGAGCGCCTCCAGCCTCTGGAACTGGGAGATAGTGCCTGTGGGTTGTTTGAATGCAGTAACATGTGGGACTTTGTTATGAGCATGTATCCTCTTTTCCATGACTTCTGGCTTTCCCCTGGGCAGGCAGAGGGGAGAGGGAAGGTCACGGGCCCTGTATGAGTTAATTTTCCTGTCACTGGACACGGTGCCCACACCCATAACTTCAAAGAACATCAGTTTTATTTGGCTCCTGTTTGAAGGAAGCTTAGTCCATGGTTGGCTGGCTCCAAGGCAGGAGTATCATGGGGGAAGGACGCAGCACAGCAAAGCTGCTTAGTTCAGGGTGGCCAGGAAGCAGGGTGAGAAGCAGTGCCTAGGAGAAGGGGAGAGCGCCAGACCCAGACTCCATGGCTCTCCCTCCACGGGTCATCCAGACACACCTAGAACTATGTCCCGCCAATCCCCTGGGGTTCCCACAGCTCGTCAAGGTGACAGACACTCCACCCTAACTACCCCAGGTGCTGCCATTTCAGGAGGCCTGTGCTGCCCTGATCTGTCTTGGCTTTCAACGTCTCTGTCCAGGTGGGTGCCTCAGTGCTTAGTTCCCGCAGGGGTTAGTGGCTCTCTGGGCCCTGCCCTGCCACTTTGAGCCATGTCCCCATCACAAGTCCCCATCTTCTGATGTCCCCAATTTCCTCTTGATGCACAAGAAGCTGGTGCTCTCTCTCCAAGGCAAGAGGGAGACCAAGCACTGCTGTCACCACCTCGGACCCCAAGCCCCTTGACCAGAACACTGCTCCCGAGTTCTTAGGCAGAGCAGGCTGGGCCTCTACTCTCAGCGAGGCACCCCGGCCCAATCCCAAGGATTCATAACAGACTCTTAAGGAAATACATGTGCCTAGGAGGTGATTTAGGGCTTCTGTCGTGTAGTGGGGCCTCCTACTTGGGAATGAGGGGCCTTTCTCCTCTCTCTGCAGTCATGCCTTTGTCCACAAGCGCTTGCAGGTCTGCAGGAAGCAGGAGCCATGGTTCACATCACGAAAGTCCCCTCTATTTTGTTTAAACTGGGGGGGGGGGCAGGGAGGTTTGCTGAGGGTAGATCAGCTGGGGTATGCACCACACAACGCACCTGGGGAGAAAGATGCTGAAATTCCTGCTTGGAACAGGGGTGTGTATCATCCATTGTCCCTGGCTTGGACGAAGTCCCACAGAAAATTCAGTGCTGAATGTAGCTCCCCAAGCCAGGGCTACCTGGTTCCTTACCCTCCGTGGCAGCCCCTAGGCGGTAGCCCAGATGTTGGAGTAAAGAGTGTCCAGGTTCAAGGTCCTGCCCTGATGCTCAGATGTGGGTCTCAGCCTCCAGTTGTTCAACTTCTAGGAGTAGAAGGAAATGAAGTAAGTGCTTTCCTCACGCGCCTGGGCCTCAGTGTTGAGATCAGTCACTGCCCCCTAAAGAGGGCGCAGGCATGGGGCTAAGGCCGAGGCAAGCACAGAGGACCTCTCCAGCCAAGTCTGTCACAGGGGACGCCAGTTATGAAAGCCATTGGGATCAGATCACTGTGATGGGCTGAATTACTCTGCACTGCTCGGAATTTCTGGACCCTGGAAGAACAGAGGTTGAAAAGACATTGGTCACTTACTAGGATCCCCAGGCCACTGGAGGTGGTGACAAGCTGGTCTAGCACTCTGAAAGGCACAGATCTAAATTCCTGAGGGAACCTTGCTTCCCTGCCTGCCTTCTTCCCACAATGCACTGAGCCAAAGCCATCCTCACTAGAGACCTGAAATTAAATGACTTGTGCATGTTAGCAGTACACCATGGTGCCATCTCAGTGATTCCTCCAGTTCACTAATGTGTACATTTTAAAGGGGAAATAATTATCGCAGACCCCCAGTGCTGATGAAAATTATTTTGATCGTATTGTTATTTAAATATACATAAACATAAAAGTAAGTATAAATGCCTTATACTTTTAGCTCTTACAATACTATAAAACCAAAACACAATTACAAGTTAAATGCAAACAAAACTACAAAAACCATTAAAATTCAAATTAATGGCATTAATTTAATGTGACAGATGATGTCTTGCTGAAAGTGAAGCAGCCAGTGCTGGGTCTAATAATAGAAGGACGTAGTCTCATTTGAAGACCCACTTGCTATCCACTGGGTTGTTTTGCTGGTTGGGCATGCTAAGCTGCCACTGGAGTTATTACCAATATTATTCCACTTTTCACATATGGTAACGGGCGAGTTTTTGACTGTGTAGATCTAGGATGCAGGCTGGCCCACCCACCTCAAGCATACCCCAGCGTATAACTTACAGTACAACAGCGTATAACACCTAGGCCATTTCCCAGTTAGAGATCAGGGTGGTATCAGCCCAGGCACCTGCTAGCAGTGTGGTGGCTTTGATTCTGCAAGCGCTAGCCAGAGCTGGCTTTGTGTGGCCCGTGGCCCTGATGCTCCTGGTTGCCTCAGTCCTCTCACCACGTTATCTCCATTTGAACAGTTGCTAAACCCTTGTTTGTACAGCAGCACGGGCCATCACTGGGGCTGCATTTTGTGGATTTGAGGGTAAAGTCTCTGCGTAAGCTCCCAAAGTGTTACTCGAAGGCAGCATAGGGCCTGGCTAGCAAGTTTGTAAGAATGTCTTCTCTGTCTCTCTCCCTCAGGAAATCCTGATAACATATCCAGCCGAGGCTCTCACTTTGAAATCCCTCTTCAAGGCCAAGCCTGGAGGTCTTCCCTGGAGGCCGGTGCTCCAGTCCCCTCTCTCTTGCTTTCTCTGCTCATCATCGCTGGCTGCTGTGTGCCACAGTCACTGCTGGGCTGATTTCACCTGACCTTGCATGTGCCTGCTGTGACTGCCTTCCCTGGATAGATGGGCAGCAGAGATCCACGTACACGGCTAGTGAGGGACAAGGCCAGGGTTGCAAGGCGGGACGCCGTGAGACCACGAAACACAGGACTGGGGCAGCTATCACCAGAGCCCTTCCACCTCCTGCGGGACCCAATGCCTTGGGATGCATGGGTGCGTACTCTTACCCCCCCACACACACATACTCACGCACATGCACACACACAGGCACACACATGCATGCACGCATACACATGGCCACCTGCATGGTCCTGCGGAAAGTGGGGACAGCGGTGACACACTCCTGTCACATCCCCCATGACCCCGTCATTCCACGGCTCAGCTCTGGAGCAATGCCTGAGACCAACTGACATTTTCCTCGGTGACTAATGGGCACTGATTCCGGTAACAGAACGTTCCCAATCCGTGAATTCGCGTGTGTTTGTTTGTGTGTTTATTCTTTTATTCATTTGGGTGAAAAGACAGATGTAAATATATTACTCCCACGCACACACATGCTCATCTATGGGCATCTGGTGCACACACAGACGTACGTGCAGGCGCACATCTGTGCCCGTGTGCGGGTGTGTGCACGCATGTGCGTGTTGTTCGATGAAAACAAGTAAGTTCCAGGAATTGAGGCTATGCTGAAAACAAGATTTGTGATTGCGTTTGTGTAGCTGAGGCCTTGCTTTACCCTGGAAGTCTGCAGAAAGCAGCTCTCTGCTGACCCTCAGCCCCTGACCTCTCCAATCCCTGGTGCCAGGGAGGCTGCGGTGGGCGTTCCCGCCTGCAGAAACCACGGACTCCTGGCCTTATCTCCGAGGTCCCTGCAGACTCCCTCACTCTCGAAATCCTCCCTGGCCCCAACTTGGCCACGTGTGTGTGTCTGTGGCTTTCTAGAGTCTGGGCTCCAGCGGGAAATTCTGGCTCAGTCCCTGGCTTCCCTCTATTCCAACACAAGGAAGCAATCTTTCAGGAGGACCTCCTTTAACAAGCCATCCCTTCTACTCATGGATCTTACGTTTTTAAAAGGTTAGTTTTTCTGGATGGCGTCAAAGCAATAATGAACTCGTTCTTTCATTTTTATGAAGCAAAGACAGTGACACTTGACCATCCATGATCCTAATTGGCATGTGGCTCATGCTTACGAGACCTGCAGCTCTGATAGACGCGCCGCTAAAACAAAGACATTTGACACTTCTGCGGTTCCGGCAGCCTTGCTCGGGCACATGTACAATGATCATTATGCTGGGGAAATGGCGACACCACAGCACTGGTGCCTGGGAGATGCCAGCGCTCACCAACCCAGCATCATGTCCCAGGAGCGCCCGAGGACACAAGGAGGGTGGTGCTGTTTGTGTTGGCTCTGAGGGCTATGTGAGTCCTCTGGAGCTTGCATGACATTTGCATTACTTGGACTGTGGATGGCGGAGGGGGACCGACTGGGACCAGCTTAAGGTGACACTCTAAGGGGATAGTCGGGGGTCCCTGGAGACTGTCACACTTCATTCCATCCCAGAGTCTAGAGGATTTGCTTCACCCAGGCTAGTGCCTGCTGTGCTGGGGACAGAGTGACAGGAATCTGTCATCGTCAGGCATGGGGCTACAAGGGGCCTCAGGCAGAGGGAGAAGGGCTACCCAGGGCTTATAGGAGCCATTCCTGGTAAGGACAGGGGACTCTTCCCATCAGGTACCCAGTATCATTGGGTCTTGGGTACAAAGGCCCTGAGTTCTAAACACTGAGGGAAATGCCAGGGGGCGGCTCCGGAGCTTCTTTCCTTGCTCACCAAGGTTGAAGCCTCATATCTGCACATGTGACAGTCACAGCTCCCCAGCTCCTGGAGAATTCATGAGCTAGATCCTGTCTGGGCGGGCGACATACACTGGAGTCTCCAGGAAGCAGACTCTGAGAGGAGTTGGTTGTTCAGGATGCATACGAGGGACAACCTTGGGGTGAACAGGTGCACAGAGCGGGAGCAATGGGACAGCACAGGACTGAGACAGGGAGCTGCAGTGTGGGTCGCCGGCGGCGGCTGGCCGTGAGAACGCGTTGGCTGACATCAGGCGAGCCTCAGAGCTCACGTGGTCCAGCTGTCCTCCACGCGGGGCCCGCCTCTGTCAGTCACCTGTAGCTGTTCCCAGGAAGTCATGACCCCCAGGGAGTGACAGTCAACTCTCAGCAACTGGGGCCCAGAGTCCGACCTGGAAGGCCAAGACCGTGGGTGGCAACCTCCGCCTCCACCACGGATGTGCAGAAGGAGCTCCACTAGCAGGACACCTTGGCAAGTGACAGATGCCATTGTGACACTGGAAACCATGCTCTGGTCCTAAAACAAATTTAAAAAATGGGTGAGGTTTGGGCTAAGTTGAAATAAAATCATACACAACACCATGGGGTAAGATGGGATGGATCCCCAAGAGGGCAGGGCGGAATGGGGACCACACTGATCCCAAATGATCTGGATGGGACTGAGGGGACACTCGGGAGGAGCACAGAGCTCATCGTTAGTGTTCCCTCCAATGGCCATCCAAGCTCTGCCAACCAGGCAAGAGGATGAAGCCTGAGGCGAGGAGGACAGGATGACCCAGAGCCTTCCCTGGGGAAGTGTAGGGTGTGGAGTGGCTCCGCCCATCCCTGCTCCTCAGCCTGCTCACCTGGGAGATTTATTGCCAGCCGTACATAAGTGGCAGAAGCAAAGAGGTCAGTCCTAGAAGGGTTCAGGGCTGGAGGGAACTTGAGTCTCACATTGCTCCTGCGTAGCTCGGGCTAGGCAGGGCAGAGGAGGCCCCGGGGTACAGGGTGCACCCATCAGCCTCTTACTGTTTTTCTTTTTAAGACAGGGTCTCACTATGCAGTTCACTCTGGTCATGCATTTTCTATGTAGCCCAGGCTGGCTGACTTCAAACTTGGGGTGCTCCTCCTGCCTCGGCTTCCCGAGGGCTGGGATCACCAGTGTTCCACCACACTTGCCTTCGGCCTTACTTTTTAATACTTCCCAGATATTGGCAGAGGTGCTCCCTACGCATGGAAGAAGGATCGCTTGGGACTGATGTCTAAGGCCAGACTTCCTCCTCCCTCCCCCTGATAGATGACGGGCACTCCCAGTCATTCGGGCCTCTGGTGAGGCACCAAAATGTGTCAAAGACAGTTAACACGCCAGGGAGATTCCATGCTGGGAAGGCAGCAGCGACAAGACCCTGAAGCAGGGACGTGGCGGGGGAGCTGCTGCCTTCCCAGTGGAGAAAGACCAAAGATAGGGAATTTGCGAAGAGCTGCACTGTTGCCAAGAGAAAGGCCGAGGCATGAGGGATTGGTCGGGTGATCTCAGCAGCCATCATTAAGGAGAAAGGAGGCCCTTACGGGGCTGGGGAGATAGCTCTGTGGCACAAGAGCCTGCCTGGCAAGTGCAAGGTCGTGAGTTCAAACCCCAGTCCCCCTACCCCCTGATAAAAAAATGAAACAAAACAAGAAGAAGAAGAAGAGGAAGAGGAAGAGGAGGAGGAGGAGGAGGAGGAGGAAGAAGAAGAAGAAGAAGAAGAAGAAGAAGAGGAAAAAAGAAAAAAAAAGGAGGCCCTGAGAATGTCTTTGGGGAGCACCCTGAAGGCACCTTCTTGCCCTGTGGGTGAAGCCCACTGACCTCGAGCTGGGAGGGAGCCAGGCTTGGGGTCTGAGGGACAGAAAGGGGGGAGTAGTGGGGAGAGGTGAGGCTTTGGTTCCATCCACTGCTGGGGACACCACTGGGGACTGAGGGGCAGAACAGCAGCCTGACCTGGGAGATGGTGCTGGGCCTCAAGGTGGCACAGAGCAGGCTGAGGCAGCAGTGGGAGAGGCGGGGTGGGGGCACGGATGGCACAGTGGGTGCCTCCGGGGCCCGGATGGGAAAGGCTGGGCTGCGTGCCCGAGAATGGCCGGGCTCCAGTGGCTTTCGTGGCACACTTGAAGCTGGGAGTGTTCAGGGGCATACCATGCACACAAGGCCTGGAAGTCCAGAGAGAGAAGTGTGGATGGCCACATGCCGCTGTAAGGAGAGATGGAGTCCCAGGCGGTGATGGCCCTGCTGGTGGCCCCAGCCCCAGCCCCAGCCCCAGCCCCAGAGGGTTGAGGTCCAGGCAGCGCTCTGCAGAAAGAGTAACACAAATGCCAGGTTTTGAAGACTTAGAAAATATGCAAAACCTCTCACTGAAAATGACTGCATGTTGAGATGACACCATTTTGGCCGTCTTGCTCAGAGGCCGTGCATTATTTAGATGAACTCCCCCTGTTCCTTTGCATTTCAGTGCTGCCACTGGTGGTAGCTGTGTCCTGGGGCGGGTGCCAGAGGCAGGTGCACAAGTCCCTAAGGTCAGTAAGGGTTTCCCCTGGGGGCAGGGGGCCCGAGGAGGCACTGGTGTGCAGGACAGGTGGCCAGGGAGCCAGGAGGGCCATTGTCAGGTGCCTTGAGATTGAGGTCAGGCCCGCCTTCACCGGTGCCCTCAGCATTTCACAGGCGGTGCCAGTCCCTTGAGGATACACAAGGGCCATCCTGGGCTCCTCTGCTTGGGAGGAGACAGGCTGGGCTGCAGTGGGTGGGGCCCAAGGCCTGGACCGCAGCAACCAGCTGAGGGTGCCCGGCTGCCCAGCCTCCTTCCTGACAGATTGAGGGCTGCTGGGGTCGCTGCCCAGGAAGGCGGCAGCAGCAGGGCCTCTGGCCTTTGAAGGGGCCCTTGAATGGCTCCATCTGGGGTCAGGCGCTGAGCTGAGCGGCTGGGCCCCTATGCTCACCAATAAACTGCGTGGGATGGCCTTCAATTAGGGAAGCGTAGCCAACCAAATCAGCTTCCCGATAAATTATTTATGTGGACCTGCAAAGGAGGGGCTGCAGAGCGCAGAACGACGTGTTCATTTTAATCAGGCGTCTGTGACATCGCGGGGGGAGGGGCGAGGCGGGGCGATTAGATTAGAAGGGGCCCCTGCTGTAAATATCAAGCAAACTGCGCGTTTTGTTTCTGCGCAGCCTGTCTTTTGTGGCGCGCCTTCCAGCCCAGATGAGCAGAGCAATGTTAATGAGGGTGATTCACCGTTTACCTAGTGGGGGTCTGAGGCAGGCAGGCTGGGGTGCCAGGTGGAAGACTGGACCCCTGCAGACCTTCGGGGCCTGGAGGCTGTGGTCTCACTGAGGGCAGCTTGTGTCCCACCAGGGAGGGGCAACAGTGCAGACCCCATGGGCTGGAGCATCACCGGAAATGAGGGAGGTGTCCCAACCCTGGAATTGGGGACAGTGACAAGCCAGGTGGGGAGTCACTTGGCTCCCACAACCTGCCACAGGAGGTACAGACAGGCAGGAAGGAGCAGGATGGAACGCAGCCTGGGGAGGGGATGACATGCGCGGGGGGCGGGGGGGGGGGGGGACAGAAGAGGGTGTCCTTTTTCTTTTTCCTGGAGGAGCACAGGGTAAGGGTGCAGAGGCACCCCAGAAATCAATCATCCCAAGACGCAGCTCAGCCCTCCAACCCGGGAGGAGAGAGCTCCAGGGTGGGGCTGCGCACTGGGCCTGGGGTCTCAGAGTCTGCAGTCACTTTTCCCCCCGCTGTGCAGCCCCCCCACTTTCTTCCAGTCTTCTCAGAAGAGGTGGCACGTGTAGAGGGCTTCGAAGGCCATCAGCAGGGATGAAAGGATAACCTCGCCGTTCAGCTGAGGGGCGGGGAGAAAGAGATAAAGTCATGCTGTTAGGGGATTTGTTTATCCCGTGTTCCATAGCTTAAAGCGATTGCACTGGGTAACATACAGGGCTTGCTACACGGAAGGGCCCGCTGGGGCCGAGTAATGCACAACCTGAACTTCTGTACATGGCAACCCTACCTATACCGCTTACAAGGGTATGTTATGTGCCCAGGACTTAGTATTTTCAGTGACTGAGTGAATAATGTGGGTGAAGAACAATTGGCTGAGAAGAGACGAATAGCAATGTGTGGCACTGTTTTTTATAACTATGATTAGGCAGTTAATTTTGCTTTGCAAGTGATGGAACCCTAACTCGAATTGTCTGCAGACATGAGACTTTATTATTTCAAGTGACTACAAAGTTGGGGTTCCTAATGTACCGGCAGCCTCAGGCATGGCGGGGAGCAGGGGCCTGATCTGTGGGAAGAGGAGTCAGTTTCGTGTCGTGTCTAGAGACTGCCTGCCAGTACCATGATTCATTCTCAGGAGATATCTCCCCACAGGGAAGTGAAGATGGCTTGGAGTTCCTATTCTCCGGGTTTAGAGACACAGCAAAGACTTTCTCAGATGCCAAGGACTGAGCCCTACCTGTGCCACCCATGGCGTGGGGTGGTGGCAGAGATGTCATGAACTCTGGCAGGTCTGCAGTTTCAGAGTGAGGTAGCCCCCGAGCCAGTGAGTCTGGATACAGAAGCAGGTGAGCTCTTCCAAGAAAATGGAGGTCCCAGGGCCAGAGGTGAGGAAATAGGTGTGGGTCTAGAAAGGAGACACGAGCTGCCCCTTTCCGGGAAGAACCCAGGGAAGAGACGATAGTGAGCCTAGCTTGGCTGTGCTCATGCCACACTTGGGGAACACTGAACCCTCATTTGGTAAAACTGGCTTACGCCACATGCAGCACGTTTGCTCCTGTGGAACTGCAATTTCCTCAGGCATCCAGAACTTCCCTGGGCCCCAGGGCAAGGGTTCTGATGGGACACAGGGTCACAAAGGATGGGCGCCAACCCTGCCACCCTGAAGGGGAAAGAACACTTCCAGCCTGGCTCCTTTGTCTTTGGTCCCTGCCTGGCCACCAGTGTTTGCTTGGTGGAAGGGACTGGCCACTAGGGAGCATGAGATGTTCTTTTCCAGGCAGGTGGCAAAGGCTGGGCTGCTCCAGAAGCTTGGTGTGTTCATTCATAAGCCTGTCACTGTGCCAGGTGGAGAACACTGAGGCAGACAGGACTGGGTGCATTGCTGTGGGGTCACTTAACCCAGTGTGTGTGTGTGTGTGTGTGTGTGTGTGTGTGTGTGTGTGTGTGTGGTTGCTGTGGACAGCACATCCTGCAGGGGAAGGTTGGGGGCTGAGGGTGCAGCATGTGTAGCGGCCCCCCCCTTCCCTGCTGCTCTGGGCTCCTCTTCTGTGTTGGCCGAGAACTGCGGGGTGCATAACAGAGTGAGGTGTGGTAGCAGTGGTAGCACAATTGGGGACCTTGAGACCATGGATCCCACCTGGACCCACCTAGGAGGAAGGCCTGGTCGCCTTGCTGTGTCTTTATCTCTGTACCTATTAGCTGCCCCTGACCCCCAAGGTGAGAATGAAGAATGAGAGACAGGAAGCAAGTGGCCTAAAGCCACACAGAGGAGCTGGAGTCCAGCCTGTGCCCCCTCCCCTCTGTTCCTGGTCCTCTGCAGCCACAACCCTTCATCCCCCCACCCCCCAGCCAATCCCACAGGCCAGTGACACTAGGCCCTGAAGACAGAGATTCTTGCCTTGGACCTGACTAGCCTAGGGTTTCTTGGAGCTCTGAGCCAAGCTGCTAGACTCTGATCTTGGTACCCAGGGCGGAGTCTACCCTTCTGTCCCTGTCCCTACCTGGCCCTTGTCCCTCATTTGGCACCTGGGAGCCATCCTGTGGCACAAGCAGCTTTTAGGACCTCCCAGACAAGACATCCCAGTAGAGGGCCTGGGCTACTTGAACACTCCTGGGAGGGGCTGCGAGGCAACTCAGGAGCCTCGGGTCCCTGTGGGCCCTGCAGGGCGGAGGGTGATAGGCTCTCCTGCCTCTGTGAAAACGGGCCGCTGCACTTCGACACACGGGGTTTCCCCACCCCCACTCCCTTCTTTGTAATGTCTGCTTCTCCGGCCCAACCAACCTGCAAGAAAGTTTTCATGCCTGATTTGAAACCTTGGAGATCACCAGCACACTGCTCTCCCTCGGCTCTCTTCCATGGACCCCCCACTTCAGGAAAGAAAATATGCAGCTCTAATTTGCAATAATAATTATTAGCAGCATCGTCGTCCACCACAATACCAGTGTGGAGTCCCACACACCGGGGAGGGCGCACGGGGCGCAGCTGTGACTGCACATGGGCCCAGTCCCCCACCCCGAAAGCCTCCCCTCTCATCTGTAACCTGAGGAGGTCCTGGCTGGAGGCCCTGGCTAGAGGTGGGGGGGTCCCCAGGCTCGGGTCCTGCTTTTCCCATGTCCCGATGGAGGGATCATATTAACAACACATTTTTCTGCAGACCTGGCGGACACCTGCCCTGGGCCAGGCCCAGGCGTGTCAGAAGGAGGGGCCAGGTCTTGTGCTCTCTGGGCTCCACTCCGATGGCGCAGACAGGCTCTGGGCTACCTCAGCTCCACCCCACACCATGCGGGCCCGCACTGTCCTTGGGGATCCCCGGGCACAGAAGTCAAAGTCAACGTGGGGCCCTACCTCCGGGGCCATCTGGATGAGTATAGATATTATTACAGACATAGAAGTGAGTCCCAGCTTGTCACCGACTTGAAACATTTGCATAGAAAAGTGTACACAGCACAGAGATAAAACCCAGGAAATTCCCTGGCATGTGGCACTGGCCCCGCCCCCAGGGCATGCTGAGATGGAGACTGAGACTGGGTGTGGTAGCGTGTGCCTGTAATCCTAGTGCGTGGGAGGCTAAAAACAGGAGGACCGCTATGAGTCCGCTCTGTGTAGTGAGACCCTGCAGACCCTGTACTAGATATATAAACAAAACAAAACAAAATACCCAGTGAATTTTCTCAAGCAGGGCCCCTCCATGGACACAGGCTCAGCCTAGGACCCAGAAGGGCCTCTTTCACTCACCCCTTTCAACCAACCACTGTTTGGTGGCTTCCAGAAGCCTGGATTAGTGCTTTTCACGTTTTATAAGGATGAAATCACACACGGTGCAAATTTCGTGAAGCTAACCACTACACGTGTGATCCTCCTCATATCGTTGTACAGAACCAGACGCTGCCCACCCGGCAGTGCTGTATGAAGCTTTCCCACAGAGGCACCCTTCCCCAGGGAGAGCTCTTGGGCAGTGTCAAGTTGGGGCCATTGCGATGGAAACAGCTGGTACATTCTTGGACTTGCTTTCTTTGTGCCTGTGTGCACACCTCGGACGGGCATCCACCTAGGATTGAAGAGACTGAATCAAAGTAAGCTATGTACAGTTCATGCTTTCACCGATCTCGTCTGCTTTTTATATTTTGGGTTTTTGTTGTTTGTGGGGGTCTCAGCCCACCCTGGGGGCAGGACTGGCACAGCATGTGGTGCCGGGGATCGAACCGCAGTCCCTACTCTTGCCTAAGCATGTCTAAGCAGGCGCTTTAGACTGCTGAGCTATCTTACTGGCCCTTCTGTTTTGTTTTTGGTGCTGTGAATAGAACCCAAGGCACCATGGTGTGTGCTAGGTGAAGACTCTCCCACTGAGCCACTTTCCCAGCCCAACATGGGAGACAAAGAGCCATCGGCAAACAGATTTCCAAAGTGTTGGCACCACCTATGTCACGGACTCCCCCGGGTGGCCTTGAACTCCTTTATGTTGTAGACCAGTGATGGTGAGCCTTGTAGAACTTGCAGTGACACAAGCAGCCTGCTGGGGCCCGTGGGTCATAGGCTTCTCACCTATGGCAACCTTGCTTACAACCCTTTGTTGCTGCCTGGAAGTGGAGAAGTTGTCCCCAGAAGTCAACTCAGGAGTTAGTCTCAGGTTACAGGGGTGCGGTGAACCGGGCCAGTTGCTGCTGGAGCGTCACTGATGACAAGAACATTGGCATACGGGCCCTTCTCAGTCGCCCTCCCTGTGAGTGCTGCCGGCCTCCCTGTCAAGCTCTCTGTCCCCTCCCCAGCATGCCTCCTGCCTCTCAGAAATTTGATCTTGAGGAGCTCCTTCTCACGCTGCCCCGGCCCCTTCCTGTGGGCGGAAAAGCCCTGGAGCTGGGGTCTCGCTGACGCGGCGCATCTGTGGGAAGGAGTTTCCCTCTCCCAGCAGCTGTGAACGCTCTGGGCGGGTTGCTGCGGATGCGGGCAAACATCTCCATCCTTTAACACGTGGCCCGATGTCGCTCCATTCTTCGCCTTGCCAAGCCTGTGCGGAGAGAAGAAAGCAACGGCGTGCTCCCAGAGGGCCGGCGCTGCCCGCGGTGGCCCAGTACTGTGGCGCCTCACCTGCTGGAGTCCCCGCTGCTGCAGCAGGTACAGGAGCCAGCTCAGGGCTGCCTGGGCCACCTAACCAAGGTGGTGTTAGTGGAGCGCAGGCAGAGCCCGCAGGGTCACGCTGTGCAGCCACCCTGGCTGTGCCTTCCTCTCTCCTACATTCTCACGATCCTCTCTGCCTGCTGCCTGTGACACACAGGCGCCCACACCGCTCTTCTCACAGAGTCAGGAATGCCACACGCTTGGCACGGAGACCCGGACACCCCTCCATGGTCACCACAATTGCCATCCCGTCGGTGCAGGGCTCAGCCTTGGTGTGCCTCCAAGACAGACTCTGATACATGATTAACACACCCGAGCCAACCGTGACGGGAAACCGACTTGCCAAATGTTCCCGTGCCTTTGGTAGAGCCTTTTCTTAGGGACTAGGACATGGGTTGGATTCCAGCACCCTGGTCCACCCCACAATATGTACAGCCTGAGAATAGCTACTCCGTGCAGGCATTCCTGCCCTCACCCTCCTGGCCTCGGACGCTGCTGGCCCAGTGCCTGCTTTCTCGCTCTGCTCTCTCCCTCCTCCCATCTTCCCTTCCTCCTTCCCTCTTTTCAGTGCTGGCGATTAAGCCCACGGGGAGCCTTACCAGTGAGCTAAACCTTCAGTGTGTGTGTGTGTGCGCGCGCACACACACACACACACACACATTTCGAGATGGGGGCTTAATTGACCAGGCTGGGCCGAACACCCTCCACCTATCTTAGCCTTCCATAGTACTAGGATCACAGGCGTGCAGCCCTCTAGCCAGGTACTTGCTCCGGCTTCCTTTGGATGAAACAAACAGTGGCCACACCCATTGCATCTAATGGTCTCTCCAGGTCCCAGTGACATTCCATGCTGTCCCCAGTGTCTTCCCTGTATCCTCTTCCAGTGTCCAGGAATATCTGGGGTCGGTTTGCACAATGCCCTTCCCAGCTCTCACTGCCATTTGCTGATGGACTTGGTGATGGAGAAGCAGCCTTCCGAGCCTGGCTGTCACTGCAGGGCTGTGCAGGCCAGAGCCCACTGGGCCTCACAGAAGCTTCCTTAGTTCAGCCTCAGCTGCTTCCGCAGGCAGGAGTCACACAGCACCCCCAGCTGTGGCTGGTGGCAGAGCTCTAGACCCCTGAAGATTTATGGCAGGTGTAGCACAGGCTTCAAGGCTGGGAGCCGCAGAATGACCAGTGGGGCCAGAAAGACAGGAGGGACACAGAGTGAGCTGGTGGCAAAGCGAATCTAGAACCTTCATTCACGTGGTCACCCAGCAGACATGTCCCACACACATACCCTAGGTACTCGGCGCAGACGCTTCTGCGCTCTTGCTCCTAGGGCACCTGCTTTCCTCTTTCCCCCTTGCTCCTGCCCACGGCTGCCCCTCACCTGTCATTCTAAGCCAGTTCCCACCTTGCTCTGGGACCTCTCAAATGCAGGTGGCTGGCAGGATCAGTACTGGCTCCACTCCCAGTTGGTCCCATTGAACGTGAAGGGAGCCAAGCTTCCTAACTCTGGGAGTAAGGTCTCCTATGTGTGGGTGGGACCTCCTGGGAAAGAGGCTGTCTTTGGAGGTGGGTGGACTTGGCTTCCCATTCCCACCCATGGTGACACCCAACAGTTGTGTGATTTAAACCAAATGACAGCCCCTTCTGAGCCTCGATTTCGTCTCCTAGTGAGATTGGAGTCCTAAGTACATGTCGTCACCTGCGCCTGCTGCATTGGTTCAGTGCTCAATAAGTACCAGTATTTTAATATTGAATATATTCAACATAACAGAGAGACATGCGCTGTGGTTGGAAGATTAGCATTCACACTACTCACTGGTTGTGTGGGCTTGGGAGGCCAGCTGCCCCTCTCTGCCTTCAGGCCCAGCACCTCATATTTTGGAGAGAATGACTGCATTCTTCCACTGAACCTTTCTGATGAGTGAGGCCAGGTTGGCTCGAAAGCTTCTCTAAAGACTGGGAGTAGGGTTGAGGGCAGCTGACAGTCCAGTGGTTGGCCAGATGCACAGGATAAGAACTCTTATTCTGAGGACAATCCATTCTCAATTACTCATGGTGCAGGGATGGATGCCAGTCCATCTTGCCAATGCGATGTGTCCCTTTAGGGGACCAAGAAGAAACATGCTGAGAGCTTGGTGCCTTGCCTGAAGCCATTCAGATTGGAATAGGGATGTTGCTATCTGATAGCTTGGAGACCCAGGTCATAAAGGGCACTTGCATGCTTCAGCTCCTGGAAAGATAGTGGGCTTCAGGCTTTAACCTGAGGCAGTCGCTGAGCTTGTGACCTGGAAGGGTGCAGTCCCCTCCTCAGCTCCTCCCTTCTCTCTCTGCTTCCCGACCCCCATGATGCAAACGGCTTTCCCCCACCAGGCCATTTCTGCCTAGGAGCCAATCCACCACTGGCTGTAGGCCTTAGCCACAACAAACCTCTCCTTCTTTCAGGTGTGTGTGTCAGGCATCGTGACTCAGGCATGAAAAAGTGATCAAGTCAGTTGCAGGTCACTGGCAGAGTCTGGAGAGCTCAGGCTCCCGCAGAGCTTGCCACACGACAGAAAGGCTAGTTTGTGCCTGCCTTCAGAGCCATGCTGCTGGCCTCCTTCCGTCCTACCTACCACTCCGGTCTGTGGTGTTCTCTAGA
Source organism: Myocastor coypus (assembly GCA_004027025.1). Taxonomy (NCBI): domain Eukaryota; kingdom Metazoa; phylum Chordata; class Mammalia; order Rodentia; family Myocastoridae; genus Myocastor; species Myocastor coypus. The sequence goes on along the minus strand of PVJA010010578.1, from coordinate 30,241 downwards.
GGACTGGAGGATTCCGTGCTACCTCACAGCTTCTCTGCATGCAGCTTCCTGAAGAATAGCACTGACTGGAAAACCCCTGTTGGCAGACTCAATTTGTCAGTGCAGAGAGATGTCAAGATGGCATACAATCTTGACAAAGCAGGCTTGCTTCTGCAGAAAGGTGCACAGCACCTCTAAGGCAAGGTAGCAGCACACCGAGCTGCAGTGGCAGCTCCTTATAAATCCTAACGTGGGAGTAGGGGGGGTGGGAGGGCGGGAGGAAGTCGCACCCCTCCCCACCACTGGCCAGCTTGAAGGTTCACAATAGATCCTGATGGTCAAGCCCGAAGGGCGGCTGGGCAGAGCGGCTGAGGTGGGGTAGGCCTGCAGGGGACTGAAAGTCCTCAGTATCAGGTGTTCCCAGACTCCAACCATCAGATAGTCTTTATAACTATAGCAACTGCCACCTTAGTGTGAAGGGGAGGGAGGGCAGCCTAGAGTGAGGCAGAATTTAAGAGGGAGGCACTCCTGTTTATGTCCTTGGCTACAGAAGACATGGCTGCAGCTTCTCACCCCTGGGGGTTGGTTAGAAACGCAGTCTTGGATCCGCCCCCAAGCCCTGCTCCACTAGAATGTACATTTTAAAGGGGACCCCAAGTGACACCTGTGTTCGTCATGACAGAGATGCACACCCACACACTGCACAGCAGCCTCTGAGCCCCACACAGTCGGCACATTCACAGGTCCAGTCGGCCAAAGGACTCTGGCGGGGGAGGTGTCTTCCTCAGAGACTTGAAGCCGATCATTTTTTATTTTTTTGCTTTTAGATTGTACATATCTAAAGTCAAAACTAGAAGGACTCTCAGTGATAATCTAGTGCTAACTGCTCATCTTGGACAGGGAGAAACTAAAGCACAGAAAAATGATCGTTATCCAAGATCGCATGGCTGTGTCAGGGCTTAACCCAGGCGACAGGGCACCATGTGTGAACTCGGTGCCTCTCGGCATGGAGGAGACGCCGCTCTTTAGGGGAGGGGGTCTGCCCTGAGGTCCCTGTGTCGAGTGTGGAGCCTATCCTTCTCCCAGCCCTGTCCCAGGAAATGCTTCTGGTCACCATGGTTACCACTTACTCGGCCCTCACTATGTACCAGGCCCTTCTCAAAATCTGCTTGTGTTAGATTTCTTTGCATCTCTGATGGAGGCTTTGCTATATCATCTTTAGAGATAAAGATCCCATGGCCCACAGAGGCGAAGAAGGAGAACCCAGTCCAGCCAGTATTCCAGCATGGGCTCCTCCCTTCCCTCCACACTGACCACGTGAGGAACTCACCACAAAAGAGGATCTCTGGGCACCTGACATTGTGCCAGGCAAGAGAAAGCCCCCGTGGTCTCTTGACCACCTGCATGTCACTTTCTACGATGGTTGCAGCAGGCCACCACCCCAGATGTGTCCCACCGGGAGGGGAGGACAGAACTGAAAGATCACTCATTTTGGATCAGATGCTGCCCGAAGGAGCAGTTAGATTCACTGGCCCCTGGACTTTACTGCTGGCCAGGAATGCACAGCAGAGCAAGAGGCAGTTATCCTGCAAACACCACGGAGCGAGCACATTTCAAGGGGGTGCAGTGCTATCTTGGGTGCATGGGCAAGAGATAGCCAGAAATATGGGTGACCTTATCTCCAGGTCAAGGCACATCCTTTAAAGAAAGGTCAGATAACTCACTCTTGTTCACACTATTGAGATATGCCATCTCTGATGCCCTTCTTCCTTCTGAACTTCAGCCAAGTGTGCTTCATATGCAAGTTCATGTGCATCGCGTGCACATGCGTGTGCGCATGCACATGAGAAACTGGGCTTTCCCTGAGGCTTGTTGCTGCCCAGTCTCATTCAAAGGAAGCCAATTCTTCCAGATGGATGTGACTAGCGAAGGTATCAGCAGCACGCGGGGAGCAGCTATGGCGTTGGCCACCGATTCATTCTTTCTTCCAAGGAGGCGTTTACTAAGTAATTACTACTTGGAAGAAACAGATAGAGTGAGAGCAGCAATGGTGTAGGGCAGTGGTGCAGAACCTACGGCATGAAGGCTGAAACGGGCGGCTTCTACCATGGAAAGCACGGAAAAGGTTGCCATCACAGGCTCTGTGAGCTTTCATGGACTTTGTTCTGAATACAATGGAGAAGTACTGTAGGGTTCTGAGCAGAGAGGAAGGAGCTGAGCTTGGCTGGGCTCTGGGCTGACCACAGAATCCAAACATGCTAAAGGCAGAAATGGAAGCACTAAGTAGGAGGCTGCTGCGCTGGTCCTAGCAGTCCACGAAGGTGACTGGGACAAGGGGTGGCCGCAGGAGGGCAGCAGGAGAGTGGATCGTTGTGGAATATTGAGAAGTTAGTGGGTAAAAAGGTCTGGAATTTAGTAGTCCAAGGTAGAGACACGAATTTGGGAATAGTCAACCTCAAAGTGAAATTTAGAGCCCCAAATAAGGGCTCTCCACAGCCCTATGCCTGGGATTCCCAAGAACTGGAAGGGATCCAAGCATGGGGACCCGGGAGACTTCATGCAGGGTTTTTCGTACTACTCAGACAAAATTCCTTGGCCAAGGTCGCTGACACCTTGCTCAGCCCAAAGGTCCATTTTATCACCCTAGTATTTGTCCTAGGCTTGAGTGAAGCCAAAGAGGCATAATGATACATTTTGCCTTCTGAATTCCTGAGCTGCCAGGAAAGATGAAGGGGATCCTTCTATGGGTGGAAAGGAGATTGAGCCAAATTTATTTTGATTGCGGAGGATGGCAGAGAGTACACATGGACCACAGAACTTAGACTTCATGGCGAGAATTAGAATCCGGGACTGTGGAGTGTTGTCTCTGGAAGATGCGAAGGTGTTCCTGAGCCCACGGGCACTGCACGTTCTGAAGTTCAACACTCATTGCTGGTCCACAAAACAGCAATGGACCTTTACATGTTGACTTTTGTGCAGTCACCTTACTATAACTCATTTGTTTCAGGAGGTTTTGTTTTAGGTTTTTTTTTTTTTTTTTTTTTTTTGGAGGGGGGTGTTATGTAGATAACTGGGATCTTGTACATAGACAATCTTGCCATTAAGCACTAAAGGAAATTTTATTTCTTCCTTTATGATATGTATACCTTTAGTTTTTCTTCTTTTGTTAAACCAGCAAGAATTTTGAATATAATGCTGCGTAGGAATGCTGAGACAGAAAGGGTCGCTTTGTTTCAAATCTTGGGAAGAAAGTATTTAGCTTGTCACCTTTAAATAATGTTCACTGTAGGATTTTTTTTCTTAATAGATGCTCCTCATGAACTTGACAGATTTTACCACAGCTTATAGTTTGCTGAGAGAAGTTTCTTTTTTCAAGTCATGAGTAATTGTTTAATTTCATAAAATGTTTGCATCCTTCAGTGGTGTGGATTTTCTTATGTAGCTCGCTTCTATGGTGTGTATATTGTACATTGATTAGCAGCACCCCTCTGGCCTCAGACCCCTAAGCCAAACCCTCCCAAGGCCTCCAAGAAACAGCCATCAGGACCCTGTTTTAAGTGTAAGCAGGAGGGCCCCTGGGCTTGGTAGTGTCTGGACCCACACCTGCTCCTGGGACCCTGTCAAAACTGCAAACAAAAGAGACACTGGAAGGTAGACTGTCCTCCTTTACAACGGGAAAGCTCTTCTGCCTCCACCTCCCAGCCATTGCTGGCTGACTTATTGGGCCTGGCAGAGGAGGACTGATGGTGCCTGAGCTCCCATGTCTGCACCAGCGAGGCAGATGAAGTCCTGCTAACAGCCGAGGAGCCCCAGGTATGAATCCAGGTGGCAGGTTAAGTCCATTTCTTTTCTTATTGATACTGGTGCATCTTGGTCCATTTAACCACAATATGCCAGACAAACTTTTCCATCCTCAATCACAGCTATGGGCTTCGAAGGCCATCCTCGATGTCCACCCTCTCCTGGGTCCCTACCCTGTCTATTCAGAAGTAAGCCTTTTTCCCATTCCTCTCTGGTTCCTTCTACTGGGATCCACCCGATTTTGTCTATGGAGACCTTAACTAACTATATCCACCTCATACAGTCCAGGTGAGCTGAGCCTTCTGGGGATTTCCTGCCTCACTGCAAGGAAACCTGTTTTCACATTCTTTGGGTAGGGCTGCCTACAGGAGGCCTTAAAACCAAAAAGTTATACTTTTCTCAGTGGACCCCAGCTATCTGTCACAAGCTGCAGAAGTTCAAAAGGTTTGCAGGAATGAATTTGTCTGAGTTGAGGTGTTTCACTGTAGAAAGGATATAGAATGGAATTATAGATAGAAAATAAGAACAATGATACTAGCATCCTATAGCAACAAAGGTCAAATAGAAAAAAGGGACATTTCAAGCTAAAAAAAATGTCCAAATCTTCTAGAGAGGAAAAAAAGAAAGTGTTCATGATGGAGTCAGAGGAAGTTTCAGATTAAGTTGGTCACGGGTCTTCCCCTCTCAGTCTGAGGAAACTCACGTTAACAGCCAATGTAGAGAGAAAGCCTGTTAAACTTTTAATAAATGCTCGTGCAGATGTGGCAGCAGCCACCCAGCAGTGGCCCCACCTGCAAACGGGAAAGTGCTCCATTCCTGTGGCTGTCCTCACCTCCTCCACCCTAGCCACCATGCTAGGGATAGCAGCTATCGGCACCTCTGTGAGTCTCAGAGTACCACTACAACACCACTTTGCAAGCCACATCAAAGAGTCAGCACCCGTCTAATGCCACTTCACTATGGTCCACCCTACTCCCCTGGGCCCTTGCCCTTCCAAGCTCACTGGCGGCTCTTATTCTCCTCTTCCTGGAGCTCCCTGCATGATCTCCCTAATCAAAACCACTGTCTATAAATTAACCATCCAAAATTTTAACCCTATGCTCCTTCCAGCGTATTACCCCATTCCTACGGCTGAATCTGACACTCCAGTCCACAAGTCTATCCTCTAAACCAATGCCCTTTGACATCAGGAAGTAGCCAGAAAGACTTCATTGATTGTTTTCTATAACTCAAAGTCTGGAATGTTAAGACACCCAGCGTAGGACTCCCTTCCCCCACACAACTTCCGGTGTTCTGGGACGCACCAACCACAGCGGTGCTGCAACCTTGACTGTCTGTGCCCAGCTGATTACACATATAGCTTTGTTTCAGCTTGCTTCAAGGACTCGATACTCTGTGCCCAAAACATCCTGGCCTAACTAGGGGCACTTGATGACTCCTCTTCCCCATGCCTGCCCACACAGAACACCCTGGCCCAACAGAGGACATTTGATATCTCCCCTTCCCCATTTCCACCTGCCCAGAACAACACAGCTCAGCTAAGAACACTTTATGGCTTCCCTTGCCTCATCACCTTCCCCTACTCCCTGCCCTATACAGACCCTGCCTCCCCAGCCATCGCTGCTGTTCAGGCCCGCTGAGCAGCCCTGCACACGCTAGTTGCTGTCAATAAACTGCTACTTTCATGCCAGCTAACGTGAGTGTGGTCTTGTGTGGGTTTGAGGGCGCCTTTTTTCCCAGGACAGTTTTCCTGTCAACCACCTTAATTAAGAGATCACAGAGAAGATCCTCAGGAATGGGGCAAATTGAAAGTATATACCAAGTACACATCATCCAATAAGGTGAAATAAGAAAGCAGCACTGATTCCGAAATAGACATATGAAAAATGTGTAACCCAGGTCTAATCAAGGAGAAACTTCCGTCAAGCCAAGACGGAGGGGCTTTCTAATAGAAATCACCTTTCATCTGTAAGTTCTAGGTCTAAAAGTCAAGGCTAAGAGTGGTGTCATGCAGAAGGTGAGTAATGAAACATGATGCTTAAGCACCACACGCTACTCTGGACTCCATCCTTTTACTGTAAGGGGAGCTTTGGGAGCAACTGGGACACTTGAATGGAACCTGAGGGTCAGGTAGTAGCCACATAAAATGTCAATTTCTTGATTTCAGTGGTATTGGCAACCTTTAAGCAACAAACAGAGAGGGAGTCTCTAAAGAATTCTGATATTTATTTGGAAATAGGAAAGGAGAACTTCAATGCAAAAGGCACGACCTGGAGGAAGCCAGGGGCATCTTCAAAGGGGACAAAGTCCCACAGGCAAAATGAGGAGTCTTATGAATTTTTTTAAAACAATGATCCTTAGCTATGAGGATGCTCAAAGATCAGTAATAAGGTGGCATCCAACCCTTATTGGACACATGGGCCTGTGTAAGGTGGTGATAGCCTGAGTGCACGGCTGTGGTACTGGAGGAGTCCTTTGTGGTAACCTGTGTCATCACGCGTGTGAACATGAGGTTCCCTCCCTGCAAACCTTCTGGATATATGTAAGTTTTGCTAGGGCTTGACACTAGCAGCTTCCTTCTGATTCTGACAGCATTCCCAGTAGTCTTGTGCTATAAAAATGCACACAAAGCACTGAAATATTCAAGAGCACTGGGCCATAATGTCACAATTCATTTCCAGGCGATTCAGATAAGAGGTCTTTCTAGGTCTCCTCTAACTTTTGGCAAGTTTGTGGTGGCTTCCAAACTTAATAATATTAGAATAAAATTCACAGTGTCCATACAATTGGAAAAAAAATCACACTGTTATTTTTATCAGGATTGTGTCAGAATTATATATTTTCAGAAGATATATTTTCAATACTACTCTTTTGATTAGATAAAAACCTATGTGTTCTCTGTTGTCAGGCTTTTGTTCATGTTTGTGGCTGTTTTAAAGCTTTCCACTAGTGGATCTTGACTATCACTGATTGTGCCTTTGTGTCTGTGGCAGGACAGTACCTCACAGTAGGCACACCAGGTGAAGGCTTGCTTGCTTTAAGGCAATGAGGTGACAGAGAGAGAGACTGCTAGGGACAAGGCACAACAGCCTGTCTAAGGCTTCACCCCCAATGAGCTCACTTCCTTCCTCTTCTTGGCCACCCTTTCTAAAGGTTCCACTCGTGATAGTGCCACAGGATGGAGACTAAGTCTTTAACCCATGGGCCTTTGTGGGGGAAATTCAGGATCCAAACTGTAGCACAACCATCTTCAAGATTCTCTTCCTCTTTCTAACAGGGTTACAGACATGATGTGGGTGTGTCTGCGTGGGCTAGGGAGCCCTGACCTTTGGGACTCTACCTGGTCTCCAGCCCCTTCCTCTCTGGTGCTCTAGCTTCACTCTGCTTCTTGGCTGTGACTTGGGAGTTTACTTGCTTGCTTCAGACCCTGTCAACCCTGGACTAGAACCTCTTAAGTTGTGAGCCGCATTAAGCCTTTTCTCCTTTACTACTATACATTGCATAGCACAATGTGCAGTAGACATTGTACAATAAAAAACATTTTTAAAATGAAAGAAGAACTATAGAGGCAGGAGAAAAAAGGAAGGGGAAAATCAATATAATAAGCATAAAATGGGGGGGGAAAGTTTTATAGATAAGGAGGTGAAGAGGGATTGAAAGGAGGGGAGGGGTTTGGGAAAGAAAGCAAAATCAAGATATATCATGTACAGGTATAAATTCTCTACGATGATTATGCTCCTTATGTGTACCTAAAACGTGCCAGTACATTGAAGAATAAAAATAAACGCTGTGAAAAAGTAGGAAAAAAATAAATCTTTCCCTCTTGAAGGTGTGGATGTCAGGTATTTTGTCCTAGAAATTGGAAGGCTGATTAACATTGTTTTCAAAGACTCAGAGAATTGGTGTTGGGTATTGGGAGGAAAACAAGCTTCTCTGTCATCTGGAGAGCTAACTCCCAAGGGACAAGGACAAATGAGATGTAGACAGAGCCGCACCAGAGTCCAAGTCCTAGACAGGATAAGTCATCCGTTCCCATTCCAAAGAGTGGGCTCTCCGGGGCAAAACTGACCTATCATGTGGGAAGCCAGCCATAGGCTTGGGGAACAGGGTGGATGTCTAGGGTGCCAAGCACGCTCTGTGTCAGGCACTGGGTGCCAGTGACATATGTGGTCACATGGGACACGTCATTAAGGTAAACATTTGTCCTCTGTCCATTTTTCTGTTAACTATTTTATGCTTACATATTAAAAACAATTTCTGGGTTCCAAGTCTGCCAAGACAGAATGGTTCCATTCCTCTGAGGTCCTGCTCCTTGAAGCTAAAGAACTGTTGGTGTCACGCCACGAAAGCACAACAGGAAAACCGTAAAGGTGGTCAGAAGCAGAGGGATTGCTGGGAACTGAGTAACATGGCAGGGAGAGCTGCTGCTCAGATGGCCCTGCTGCCCATAATATCCTAGTCAGATGTGGGTGGACACTGAATTTGAAAGTCTCTATCAAACGCACATACTCAAGAACTATGAAACAGACAACTCCACAACAAGGACCAGAAAAGAGGCAGCTTAATCACAGGAAACCTTGCTGACAGTATCTGGCTTACTCCAGCTAAACGCCAGCAGCAAAAACCTCTGCTACGTACACCTGTGGTTTTAGCAGATCTGGGCCAGGAGACTCGCCTCCAACCCCTCCCATCTGTCTCTTTCCCTTTCCTTGGAGCCGACAGTCCTCTGATCCTCCCCGTGGAGGAGTGGAAATCATCGCTTTGCTCCAGAAGAATCAGGCAGTTTTCCAGCTTCCACGCCAGGATAGCGTTGGCTGGGCTGAGTGGGGAGGAGCTGATCTTCAACTCTTCTCCTAGTGAAAGCAGCCAGAATAGTGTCGGGTGGCCTGGAGTGGGAAGCGGAGCCTCCACTCCCAGCGCGGTGGGAGGGGCTGACGCAGGGGAAAGGCTTGGTGCTCACTCGCCTCCTACGCTGGTGTCACTGGTTCCTCGCAAGGAGCTGAGCGTCCACCCCGCTGAGATCGGGAGGGATGACGCAGAGGTGGGGAGGCAGGCTGGCAAGTCAGCTCTCTCCCCTCCCTCCTCCGCGGCACGTCACGGTGTGAGCAGGGCCTGCTGGTATCTAAGCTGCCTCCCCCAGCCTGCGGGCAACAAAACAAGGTGAGTCAGCCCTCTCTCTGCCTTAGCCTCCTGAGTAGCAGCAGGGCCCAGCAGGTAGCTAAGCAGAGACACCCACCCAGCCCTATCTTATACCTCAAAAGGGACATTGCCTGATTAAAAAAAGAAGGCTAACTAGGATCAAGTCCGTTATATAACATTCAAAATGTCCCAGGTTACAATGAAATAATCTCTCATATATCAAAACCCAGGAAAACTACACCATGGATAATAATAGACAGTCAGCCCAGAGATGAGTCAGATGTTGGAACTATCTGCCAAGGATTTTAAAGCAGCCATCATAAAAATGCTTCAGCAAACAATTATAATTTTTCTTAAAGCAAATGAAAAAGTAGAAATAGCTCAGCGAAGAAATGACATTTTAATAACTAAATGGAAATTATAGAAGTGAAAAATACAACAAAAATGTTAAAAGTTGGCTAGATGGGATCAGGAGCAGAGTGGAGATGAGTGAAGATGTAATTGTACAACTTGAGGATAGGTCAAGAAAATGTGCTGACTCTGGTCAACAGAGAAAACAGAAGCCAGGCATGGAGGCGCACGTGTGTAACCCGAGGACTCGGGAGGCTGAGGCAGGAGGATCAGTGCGAGTTCGAGACCAGCCTCAGCTACAAAAATGAGCTCAAGGCCAGCCCGAACTGCATAGTGAGACCCTGTCTCAAAAAGACGAGAGAGAGAGAGAGAGAGAGAGAGAGAGAGAGAGAGAGAGAGAGAGAGAGAAGACTCTTAAAACTCTTAAAAATGAACAGCATCTCAGGGATTTGGTTGACAGAAGAGCTGACATTTGTATTATTAGAGATACAGGAACAGAAGAGGAAGAGATAACTTTTGCCAAAAACTCAAAGAGGTAAATGCTCAATTCCTGAGTTGGACCAAAGATAAACTCATGAAACTTCCTTAGAAGTACATGTAGATGTAGATGAAATACTGAAGAAAAAATATATTCTTAAAATGGACATAATAAAGAATTTCTAAAGTTCCCTCAAGTACCAAAGTGTCAATATCAGTGGACAATTATTATTTTTTTTAAAGTTTTTATTGTTACATGAAAAGATGACACTCTACAGTTCAATAAAACAAAAACACAGCTTAAAATGAGCAAAATATTTCAGCAGACCATTTCATAAAAAAGGTATGGTACAAACAGTGGGTAGACAGTTATAATTAGTGCATAGTATTGAAATATCTAGAGAAACCACTGTAGCAAATTTGAAAGCAATATAATAAAAATCAGTATAAATAAAGATAGAATTTTAAAATGTAACTTGCAGGAAGATAAAAAAGAATTAAAAGAGAAATGAGAAACAGTGGGAACAAGTAGAAAAGAATGATTAAAATGGCAGGCTTAGGCTCCAACATAACGATAATTACCTTAAATGGCAATGGTCTAAGTGTATCAATAGCAAGACAGATTAGCAGAGTGGAAAATAATATTATCAAATAATATACTGCCTGTAAGAAACTCACTGCAAATAGAAAAACATAAATAAGCTGAAAGTAGGACTGAAAAATTTATGCCATGGAAACACTAGTAAAGAAGTTAGAATTGGATATTTAATATTGCATGGGATAGACTTTGGAATAAAGGGAATGACCATAGACGAAGAGATACATTAAATAGTGATAAAAGCATCAATACAACAGGAAGACATGATGATTCTAAAGAGGGCCTCAAAACTAATGAAGCTGGAAGGAAAAGTATACAAACTCACAACTGTATTTGTGAATGTCAACATTCTACGCTCTGCTGTGGCACTATTCAGAAAATCAGTAAGAGTATATAACATTACTCAACACACAACCAAATGGATTTTAGTGATTCTTGAGAATACTCCATCCAACAATGGAAAAACTCACAGCTTTTCAAATATAAATGGTATGTTCACTAAGATAGAGGTACTGGTTGATACATCGTGCCAACTTGAGAAGTTTAGAAGTTTAATTCAGTGTCTCAGCAGAGAGTCAAGATTCTTAGTTGTGAACATCCCCATCCTGTCCAAGAGAGCGTGGACATTGTGTGAGTTCTACACCCGCAGCCCCAGGGTACCTTGTTTACAATATAAGGAGGGGAGAGAGGCTGGCTAGACACCACAGCTGCTGCCCTTCCCTTTGCTCTTCACTGTTTTCTGCTACCGTGAACTGCTGCTCTCTGCCTGGGAGCCAGCGGAGCATGGACTGAAACTTCCACAATCTGTGAGCTAAAAAAACTTTTCCTTTCTTAAATTTGGGTGTCAGGTATTTTGTCCCAGCAATGAGTGAAAAGTAACTGAGACAATACACCATAGCTTAGGACATGAAACAAAATTAAACTAATCAAAATTATAGAATAAGATCTTCCATCACAATGAAATCTGACAAGACATCAGTAACAAAAAGATGCAAGAAAGTTTCCAAACAATGAAATCACACATGTCTTAATATGACATGGATCAATAATATTAAATGAAGTAAATGAGACATTCAAGAATAAGTATTGCGGTTTCTCTCATACGAGAAATCCCAACAGGTAGTAGGGAGATCCTTTTCAAGTGGGAAGATGAAGGGAAATAGGATTTTTAAAATGAGAGAATAAAAGAAAAAAAATGTAAGTAAAGCTTTTTAAAATGTGAAGGGGATTCAGAACTGAAGGAGCAGGCTCGAGGGGAGGGCATCAAAACAAAACAAGGATAAAGATGTGTTACGTACATGTGCAGGCCCCTCACAAGAGATGCAACTGCTACAAAAATATGTATTAATAAAGTATATAAGATAGATCAAAGAGGAAAATACATAGGGCTGAATGAAAAAAAAGAAGCGTATGAAAGTATATGGGACTCAGCAAAGAGTGCCAAAAAGGTAATCTGTAACAAAAATACTTAAATTACAAAATACAAAAGGTCTCAATAAATCCCCAGTTTAAAAATCAGAAAAAAAGTCATACCCCTAAAGCAAGCAGAAGGAAGGAAAGATGGCAACAGAGATCGGCATAGAAAGCAGTCAGACTGAGCAGTGTGAATCAATAGGGAGAAGAAACTACTTCTTTAACAAAAATTAATAAAGTTGATAAATCTGTATCCAGACTAATAGAGATAAAAAGAATACAAAAATCATCAATATAAAAAAGAGACAGGGACTGTCACTATGGACCCTGCACCTATGAAAGGAATACAAAAATCAAACTGAATAAATTCATACTCACAAATTTGATAACCTAGAACAATTACTCTGGAACCAAAATTCACCAACCTGAAACAAGAAGAAATGCATCGCTGAACTCCTAAGAAAGAAAATCTCCAGGTCCAGATGGTTTTACTGGTGAGCGCTACCAAGGGCTTAAGGAAGGATTAACATCCGTTTTGCATGACCTCTTCCAATAAGTGGAAGAGAAGGGATCAGTTCTCAACTCATTTTGTCATACTGATATTACCAAGACCGGATCTCTCGTGAATGTAGAGCCAACAATTGCCAACAAAATATTAGCCAAACAAATTGTTAAAGGTATAAAATGAAGTATACACCATTACTAAGAGGAGTTTACCTTAAGTGTGTAAAGTAAATTCAGCACTTGAAGGTCAACATATCAACAGGCTGAGGTGTAAAACTCTAGGATCACATCAATGAATGCAAAGAAGTTGAGCAAATCCAACACCAGCTCATGAGAAACACTGCAGTAAACCTGAAGAGAGAACTCTCAATTTGGTGAAGGCCTTTTACAGAAAGCCCGTACTAAATTCATGCTAACATTGCCAGCTTGAGTTTTTTATGTAACATGAAGGACAAGGCAAGGATGTACAGTCTTTTCTTTTACTCACTGCAGTGAGACTGAAAAAGGAAATAAAGGACATATAAATTTGATATGAGGACCTAAAACTATTCCTATTTGTAGAAGACATGATTATACAGGTAGATAAACCAGGAATCTAAACAAAACAAACAAAACAAAACCTCTTTGAGCTAACAAGTGAGTTTAGATGCAAGATTGTAAGAAACAAAATCAACACAAAGAAGCTTGTCACATTTTTTTGGGGGGGTGGCAATGGATTTCTGGAACCAAAATGAAAAATATAAGGCACTTTATAATGACTTTAAGGAAAAAGAAATATTCAGCTATAAATTAATAAAACATACAGAGAGTCTGTAATTAGCAAATGATAGTTGTTAAAGGAACCAGTTAAGTGGAGAGATATAATGTTTCGATTGATCAGAAGATTCACATATAAGAAGACCAGTTGTCCACCAAGTGATCTACAGGAGTCATGCAAATGCCACAAAAATCTTAGCAAGGTTGTATGTAGACCTAGATAAAATAATTCTAAAATTTATAAGGAAAGCCACAGGGCTGGAATTACTAAGTACAATCTTTATGAAGGAACAAAGAGAAGAATCACACTGCTATTTCTAGAATTTTTTTTTTTAAAGTGGGACTGGGGTTCGAACTCAGGACCTTGCACTTGCCAGGCAGGCACTTGTGACATGGAGCTATCTCCCCAGCTGCTAAGGTCTAGAATATTTCAACAGTAATCAAGACAAAATGGGACTGGTGGAGGGCTAGATAGCAGATCAGGGGAGCAGACCCAATAGACCAAACAAACATGCCCCACTGAGCTTTGCCCGGGTATGAAAGAAGTTCGATGCAGTCTCTTTATCAGACCTTGCTAGAGTGATTGGGCATTCATAGGCAGAAGGATGAATCTCAACCTGAAGTTCACATTATACACAAAACCTAAAATGAATTATGGACTTAAATGTAAGATGGTAATGATAAAATTTTTAGATACAAACACTTGGGATAAAATTTTCAGGACCCAATGTAAGATAGGTAAGGTGGACTCCATTAAAAAGGCTTATTAATGCTGTGCCTGCCCCACCCCCAGGGTGATGGTGACTGAGGCTGGGGGTGATGGTGCGCACCTGTAATTCCAGTGCTTGGGAGGCTGAAAACAGGAGGATCACTTGAGTCTCAGCTGTGTAGTGAGATCCTGTACCAAATACATCTTAAAAAATGCAAATTAAAATCAAAATGAGTTCTCAGTACACACATCTCAGAAAAGGCTGACATAAAATATCACAACACCAAATACTGAGAATATAGAGGTAGGTAGGCTTATTTATTTATTTTCTGGTACTGGGGATCAAACTCAGGATCTTGCCCTTGCCAGGTAGGCGCTTAAGCCACTGTCCCCAGCCCAAGAATACAGAGGAACTGGAGCATTCATACATTGTTGGTGGGAATGAAAAATTGTACAGCCACTCTGGAAAATATCTTGACAATTTCTCATGAAATTCAATGCCCAGTTACCATCCTACCCAGCAACTGCTCCCTTGGGTATTTATTCTAGAGAAATAAAAACATGTTTACGATAAAATCATGCATAAATGTTCTTAGAAGCTTTATTTAAAATAGCCCCAAACTAGAAAAACCCAATTCTTCAACACATGTCGGTATTTCGTCATTAGCAGCTTGGATGAATCTTCAAGAGTTGTGTGGAAACTGTGCTGCTTGATTCTATTTATATTGTGCTAAGTCACAAAACTATAGAAGCAGAAAACAGACTAGTGGTCTCAAAGGTCCAAGAAGAACTAGGGCAATGTGAATGATCTTCAGGGTGGGAAGCGTTCTGGGTCATCTGCTTGTATCTTGACTGAGTCACTATCCAGAACCTGTTTGTGATATTTTACTATAATGTGGGAAATATCGCATCACTTATCTACATCTTCAATTTCTTACAGTATTGTCCTGAAATTTCAACATACAAGTTAGTATATGCCTTGCATTTTTTCTTAAGTACTGTGAGACATTGGATGAAAGATACAGGAGATCTTGCTGCATTCTTTCTTACAGGTACATGTGAATCTGTGATTATTTCATGGAGTTTAACTTAAAAACAAGGGATAACCCAGGACCAAGAAGACTAGGTTAAGTTTTTTAAACTTTCTGTGAAACTTCTGATTTCATACTTTAGATAGTCCAGTGATTGCTCTTAGAAATTGTCCCCAGTTTCTAAACACAAAACATTAAATTATTTTGAGTAAACAGCATATATAAATTATATTTCCATGGAGATTTATTCAGTTTATACAGGTGTTCAAGCTTAGTTGGAGGGTTCACTTTTTAACTCCTTATACTTTGCTTGCTATTCTTCGTATCTGTGATTATGTCTTCATTTTCATCTCTACTTTTGTGTACTTGTAATTTGGCTACTTTTTCCTCCTGCCGCCTTTTTTTTTTTTTTTTTTTTTTTTTTTTTTTTTTTTTTTTTTTTTTTTTTTTTTTTTTTTTTTTTTTTTTTTTTTTTTTTTTTTTTTTTTTTTTTTTTTTTTTTTTTTTTTTTTTTTTTTTTTTTTTTTTTTTTTTTTTTTTTTTTTTTTTTTTTTTAAAGCAGGGTCTTTTCTCTTTATTAATCTTGTTATTTTTCAAAAAACCAAGATTTTTCTCTCCAAAGACTTGCTTTCGAATGTACTAATTCCTCTGTCTCTTGTTTTATAATTGATTTATTGGTGCTTTTATCCTCGCTAATTCCTTCCTTTTGCTTCCATCCTGCTTAATATATCGTTCTTTGTGTGACTTTAAATTAAGTTATCTTCATTTGTTTGTGGTAAAATAAACTAATTAAGGCTACGAGGCTTCTTTGGGGTATTGCTGTAGCTGGGTCCATGTCTTATCACAGACACGTTTTCTTTGTTGCTTCCCGGATACTTAAGTTTAGTTTCTTCTTTCCTTTTGGTAAACTTTTATCTTTTTTCTTAGCCTGTCTTCGTCCTGTATCTTGATCACATTCAACACAGAGAATCTGGACCTGTACAGAATGTACTTGGTAGCCTTTTTCTCCTCAGTGCCCTCCCTTCTCTCCAGCCCTTCTTCCCATCGCCATTTACAAAGGCCTTATTTCAACGTTTGCTGCTATCTTCTTTCTCTCCCTCCTCCCTCTTCCCTTCCCCTCCACCACGGTGTTCCACTTCCGACTTGCGCATGCTCCTCCTACTTTCCGACAGCCATCCTCTATTTGCTCTTTGTCTACTCTTTGGGTTTCTCACACTACCACACGTAAGCTCGTGTGTCCAATTTATTTCATAGAAGAGTACAGCCAAGAGTTCCATTCATTTTTCCACAAACAACTTGAGTTTATCCCTTCTGGCCCAGTAGTACTCCACTGTATCTAAAGGTGTTTATTATTATTTATCCACTCATGTGCTTATGTATATAAATATCAGAACAATTTATAATAGCTAAATCTCGGAAACAGCTCAAAGTTCGTTTCTTAACTCAAAACCACAGGTGCTCCGAAGTGGACCGGTGACATTCTTGGTTCAGGACACCATTCCTGGATCATGTATTAGTGATCTGGAAAGATACCATGCAGGAAATAATTGGAACTTTGATAAAAACTTGGGTCAACCACACAATCCCATCCCAGCTCAGCCTCAGCTTCTGTACTCCACAGTTAAACACCATGCTGTATCTTAGGCTGGTGTTTTCTTCTTGCTTCCCCATCTTGTTTTCTTACAATAGTTGTAGTGAAATACAATTCACACATCCTACAGTTCACCAGCTAAAAGTCTACAATTCAACAGGTTTTGCAGAGTTGTAGAACTGTCTCCAAATTCTAATTTGGGATAAATTTAGGAGAATACTCTGTTCTTAGCTATACTCCCAATCCATGAACATGGGCTATCTCATTGTTTATCTACATCTTTCATTTCTTACACTATTGTTCTGAAGTTTCGATATACAAGTTAGTACATACCTTGTATCTTTATTTAAATTATTCTTGAGTATTTTGTGTTTTTTAAAGACCCCATAGCAAATGGAATTGTTTTCCTACAAAATAATTAAAACTAGAAACTTGGTTGTATTTTAGGCTTAGGGCTTTCTTTATTGCTTAATTATAGTGGCCAAAACCTCCAACAAATGTGGACTTAAATATTGCAAACAAATATCATTGCTTTGTTTCTGATCTTAGAAGAAGGAATCCAGCCTTTCCCTATCAAGTATGATTTTTAGAAACTCCATCACAATGTTTTCTTTTCTATTTTAGGGAAAGGTCTAAAGGGTGTTCAGGGTCTCACTACAAGATTGGACTCATAGTGATCCACCTGTTTACAGCCTCCCAAGAGCTGGGATTACAGGCATGCACCAGCACACCCATTCTCAATTGCTGTCTCAGTGTGGCCCTGGGGTGGAGCCATCAAGGTAGGCCAGGCCAGAGGATTGAATCCCTAGGCCCTGTGCCTGCTTTCAGGTACTTTAATCAGCAGAGCTATTTGGGTGTCCCACAATTTTGACTGTAGTATTTTAGCATGTATATCCTTGTAAAAACTTGTGTTTAACATTTGCCCTTAATAACTTTAAAAAATGGTCTCAGGCAATATCTAATCTTCTGGGATTAATTTTTCCCAGTCAACCATATATATGTAGTTGCAGGTGACTACTCTGGTGTATTATTATATAGTGTTGCACTGTGTAAAAGTGCTACATTTCAGTCAGCCTTTACTCTGTCTAAGGCTGTTTTGATGGTTTCCATGGTTCTGCTATGAAGAGCACTCTCACTGATGTCCCCTGGGGTACATTTGCAAGAATTTCTCTTGGGAACATACCTGAAGCATGGACTTTTTATACAAATGGCAAACTTCATGAGGTAATGTCAAGTTGTTTTGTAATGCAGTTCCACAAATTCGCATTTAGTTTGCCTATCCATGAAAGCTTTAGTCTCTCCTCCACCCCTAGCAGTGAGGGTTTCTGGGTTTGGCCCCTGAACAAGTCCACAGCGGTGTAAAGCACTCGGAGCCTCGCCTGCGTTTCCCTCATGACTCGATGGTGTCAAGCAGCTCATGGGGACATTTCATTCCACACCACCTGCGTGGTTCCTCTTGGGGCTTTCGCTCGCCTGTGTTCCTAAGCTGTGCACATCCCACAGGGCTCCAGTTTGCTCTGGGAGAGTCCAGGAAAAGACGGGAAAAGTGCTCGTGCTTGCTACGGCCTGATGCTGTCACCACAAGGCCAGGCAGAGGCCCATGGGAATGTCCACCTGATGACACTGAAGTCAGAGGTGAAGCGGAGATCTGAGCTGGGGAACCAGACCCATAGTCCACAAGCCTATGTTTGTTTTATTCTGTGATCCAAAAAGGAGTATTCTTTTAAATAATAGATGAGTTTATACCATTATATTTAATGACATGAAAGGCTACGTTTGGTCTCAGTTCTGTCATATTGTTTTATACTATGCTTTTTGATTTTAATGCTTCCTTTAGAAGTCTTTTACTTCATGGTCTATATTTCTGTGGCTTGCTTTATATATTGGTTTTCTCTCTAATAATCTGGAAGGTTTATGGAGTATTTTCAGTTCCTCTAGTGGTTGCCTTGTAACTATACACAATATTCTTTTATGTCTAATTTATTGAATTATAACGTAAGAAATTCCCTCACCATGAAAACCAAGCGGGTGAGTTTATTCCTCCATCTCCCTTTCTCCTGTATCTTGGTTGGGTATATAACTATTTGCTCTTTTATGCTTTAAGTAATATTCTTCCACACGTCTCATTTAATTCACAAGCTCCTAATGTGTTGCTCCCTGCTTTAAACATGAGGGTTTGTTGGTACACATCCTGCTTGGAACTCACGCTACACCCTTGCTATAAGAACTCGTGCACACCTTGAGTTCTGGAGGACCGTCTACCCGAAGATCCCTGGATGTAACCTCTCCTCTCCCCATCCCCACTCTTAGTCCTATGCTCCTGCTGGGCATGGTGGGAGATCCTTACTCGGGCTTCCGTGTTTCTTCCTACTCAGTCCTGCTTACTGCAGGCTCGGCTTCTGAAGGTGCTGTGCCCTAGCTGTGAGGTGTAGCTTTTGAATCCCTCCTGGCCACAGCCCTAGGGCTCCCCTGAACAGAAGCAGGTTTCACTGTGGTTCTTTTCTCCTAGGGTCTTGGCCCTGGTGGCTGGTGCAGCTTTAGGAGCCTCCATTGAGTGTGGTACAGACTTAAGGCTCAGCTTTCTCTCTGGTGTCCTCTTTCTTATTTGTGGCCGAGGAAGGTGGGTCTGCTTTTGTGAGCACTGGTTAGTGGTTTTCTGCTTTCAATGCACAGAAAGAGCAGCCTTCCTAAGTTCCTGGCCCAGTGGAGAAAGAGCTCTCCTTGCCTTCCCTGGGCACCAGGCTCCTCGCCTGGCCTCCTCCTCCCTCCTGGGTGCTATGGTGGGAACGTTTCATCTGGCGCAGTTACCCAGGCTGCTTTTGGAGCTATGACCATCCTGCTCCCCAGAGTGCTGAGATTATAGGTGTGGGCCACTCTGCCTGGCCTTCTTTGCTGGCTTTATAAAGACAGTGGTTTTTCACTCTGTAAATGGCAGGAATATTCTACTGCACACAGTAGCTCACGAGAGGATCACATTGCATCATTGCCAGCCCGAGAGGTGAATGAAATTCAGAATTTCAAGTACAGTCTGTACTGTA
This sequence comes from Myocastor coypus, assembly GCA_004027025.1. Classification (NCBI taxonomy): domain Eukaryota; kingdom Metazoa; phylum Chordata; class Mammalia; order Rodentia; family Myocastoridae; genus Myocastor; species Myocastor coypus. The sequence goes on along the minus strand of PVJA010010578.1, from coordinate 10,854 downwards.
GGTGTGTTGTCTTTGTACCATCATGAAACTGAAAAAGTGTAAGTCAACATGTCACACGTCAGAAGCCGACTGTAGATGCAACTCTGGAAATGCAAAATCTAACCTCCGATGACAGAAAGCAGTGTGGCCACCTGGAGCCATAGGAAGACAGATGGGAGGCAAAGGGGAGGAAGAAGCCTTCAGGGGTGAAGACGAGTTTCCAAAGCCCAACTAGGGGCTGGCCTAGCTGTTTTTATTCATCTTAGCTCCACAAGGCACACCTTGGGAAGTGGTTTTTTGGACTAAAGTCATAAAGATTGGTTTCAGATGGCAACTGATTTCTGCTTCGGGGCCATCATGACATCTATCTTGGATTCCGAAGCCTCGGGACAAGGTACATGCACATCTCCAGCCACTTGCCTGCCCAGGGGCAGCTGTAAGGTAGCGAGTGCTCCTAGCAAGCCAGGGAATCCCCAGGGCCATGCTCCTGGCTCCTTTCCTCAGCCCTCCCCACCGATAGATCCTCATCTACATGTCTACTTGGACCAGGAAGACTTGTAGGCAGCAAAGCTTTCTTGGTGACCTGCCCAGGGACAGCACTGTGGCTCCCGGCTCAGAGGTATACACTTGTCCACTGAAATAACCTAGGGGTCTGATGGGTGGCTGCCCCTTGCTTTGAAGATAGACATACTTCCTGGCCTTGAAGAGGCAGAGAGCTGCCTCCCTCAACCTTGACAATCGGACCCTTGAGGCCAAAGGTCAGACATCATCAGCTCCAGGGCCTGCTGTTCTTATAACACTCAGTGTGTGGGCAACACTGGCTCTGTACCTGGCCCTGTCCTTGGGAGGGTCTGGCTTTCTTCCCTCTGTGATGTCCAAGGAAAGAGACCCTCCAGGGGCACTGAGCGACCAGGATCCTGAGAAGGATACAGTGTCTGGGGGGAAACGTTCCATATCTGATCCAAAACAGAGTCCCAGGCTGACAGCGGAGAGAGCAGGGCACCTGTGGGTGGGACGAGGTCCCTAGGGCACGCACCGGAGCTGAGAGGTGGGCTGACCCCAGCCAGGGCCAAGGGAGGCCAGAGCCATAGCCATCTGCTTAGCAAGCACCCTGCTAGACCTCCTGTGACCCATGCCTAGGGGACACAGTGTTCCCTCCTGTGGGGCCCAAGGCTTGCCAGGACCTGGCTCCAGCTACCTTCCAGCTGCTCTTGTTAAACTGCTTTAACTCTCTGCTTCCGCCTGCCTTGCCCCAGCCCCCAGAGCCCTTGTTCCCACCTCGTGTGGCACTTTCTGATTGGAATTCCGGTCTGCACACCACAGGCTCTGAGGGTCTGTCCGTTCTCCTCCTGGCAGAAGGGCCTGTTCCCTCCTCTGTGCTCAAAGAGTGCTGGGTCTGTTCTGCCCTTCATTCTTGGTTTGTTTTCTCCAGTAGCTCCTGCCCAGGGCCATGCCTGTGTCTCGTTAGATCCTTCTGGTGTGGGTGCAAGCTGGCTGTGGCCCTGCATCTGTAGTCGGACATATCTATGCCCAGCAGACCAGCCCTGTCTATGGATGGGCAGCTGAACTGCAGCATTTGGGGCAGGACCCTGGGGCTCGGTCTTATAAACCAGGCCGGGCAGCCAGAAAGGGGCAGCCGAGGAAGTAGGTGCCACTCTGCCAAGCCTGTGATATTTACCAGGCTGACAGTTTCCCAGCCAAAGCTGCCTGGAGACAGGCACTTGCTGGAGAAAGTGGGTCAGCCTGACTTACTGAAGGCGCCGGCAGAGCCCTGGGGTTTAGTGGTGGCAGTGACGGAGACAGATCCTGTCATTTGCTTGCATCCAAATGAAAGGGATTAGTGACTGCACCAATGTACTAATGCTCTGTGATACAGGGTGAGGAGAGTGGGTGGAGATGGAAAAACAGTGTGCACACAATGTGCGTGAGTGTGTGTGTGTGTGTGTGTGTGTGTGTGTGTACAGCCTCCAACACCCCCGTTCATCTGCCAGCATCAAGCAAAGCTGTAGACAAGGAGTTCAGAGGCTCGGGGGTGAGATCTAGAGTTGGCTCCGTGCTCTGGCCCTTGACCCCTGACCCTCAGCTTCCTCACCTGAGGTGCACATGTGGTGGCCACCTCGCAGAGCAGCTGTCTCATCTGGCAGGGACGGGGACAGATGGCTTCCACAGGCCTCACGGGAGGTCTTCAGAAGTGGTTTCCATTCCAAGCTTAGGTTTCCCGGCACTTCCTGTGTGTGGAGGATGTTTAATCCCTGGCTCCTTCTCTGGCTCTACTTGGACGTCACAGGCCCGTGATCCACACCACGAGGGGGGCTGGGAATGGCACCGTCTGAAGGAGCAAGCGATGTGCCTGTGCCCCGCAGAGCCAGCGCTAGCATCTTCTGTGGCCTTGGGCGCCTTTCCTGCATTTTGTCCTCAGTTTCCCCAAGCAGTGTTGGCTATCTCTTCTGGAGCAGGGAGGGCAGGAGACCATGAGCATGTGAGCGGGTAGGCTCAGGCCAGGCCAGGCTGGCAGGCTCTGGGGACAACTGCCAGGAGGGATAAAATCATCACTTGACAGCCTCTCTTCCCTTTCATCCTTCACTCTTGTCCTGTCCTTTGGCCTCGAGGCAGCTATTGCCTCCCCCAGTTACAGACCAAGTCGTGTTCAAACAAAGTTTTCCCCTTGACTGAGAAACAAAGCCCATTGTGTGGTCTGTGGCAACCTCCCTTGTGAATGAAGTGGGCTTATAATGAGGCCCTGTCCCATAAGGAGACGTCTTGGTGAGAGTCGGCAATGCCCTCCCTCTCTGCCTGGCATGTGGCAGTGTCCACAGCTCTCTTTCTTCCTCAGAAGAGAAAGGCCACTCTCCCCACTCCCCAGGTGGACAAAGACCCTCCCACCGTGCCCAGGCCTCCCTATGCCCGAGGGCTGCCCCTGCTCTGCCTGAGGAATCGTTCCCTGTGGGTTGTGACCTCAAGTTCCTTCCTGGTCTCTGTGAATGTCTGCCACTTCCGTGGACTCTTCCTGTCTGGTGTGCGCTAAGTCAGTGGACAGGCCATGCTGGCCCTGCCTTCACTGTTCTTGGCTCCAGGCATCTAACTGTGTCATCACTGGCCTGTGTGTGCAGGGTAGGAGCCTCTTCTGCAGATGTCTTAAATGGATTGGGAAGGGTATGTATCTGACCTGGTCCATTCAAGCTACTATAACAAGATATCGCAAGTAAGGTGGCTCATAAGCAGCAGAAATGTTTGCGTATAGTCCAGGAGCCTGGCTCTCTGAGATTAAGGAACCAGTTGATTTAATGCTGGCTGACGGCTTGCCTTCTGCGTCTTAGGTGGCAAGGCCTGGTGTTCCTGCACAGCTGAGGGGCGAGCAAACTCCCTCGGACCTCTTTCAAGGGTGCCGATCCCATTCCTGACACCCACATCACCTTGTCACTGCCTAAAGGCCTGGCTGCTGCCTGCTATATAGCGTTGAGAGTTAGGGGTCCACTTGGACATTTGGGGGGCTGTGCAAACACTCAAGTCGTGGCAGGATCCCAGCTTGATTTTGCCTAGGATTCCTTCTGTCCCTCCCTTTTGACTCACAGACAGCATGGAAAGAGGCTGAGAAAGAGAAAAAGGCAGGGAGGGAGGAAAGGAGCAGGCTTACGTGGAGGAGGCGCTGCAGGCCGAGAAGCAAAGGAGAGGCCCTGGGTGAGTGGACAGCAGACCCCGGCCAGGCAGCCTTGCAGGGGCGGCACTGGAGCCAGTGGCCTGGCAGAGGCAGCTGGGCCAGGCATTTGGCTGTCTCTGTGGAACCCAAGTCTGGTGCTGCCCTAAGTCAGTTGCTCCAACCGTCTTCCCTCCCAAAGCAGCTGCAGGCCCCGCCCACTCCGGGTTTATCCTCCAAGTTCCAGCGCAGAGCCACCACCCTGCCCTATCTGTGCCAGCAAGGCAGACAGCTGTGCTGCTGGCTGGGTCCATCCAGAAACCCCGGAGAGGAGACTTGTGGTTTATGTGACAGTGACTCGCCTTCCTTGGGAGGAACTTCCCAAGGGCGGGAGGTGATGACATCAGCTGGTATTTCCTGACCTCAGCACACAGCATGTCAGGTGTCACACACCAGGGCGGTACCAGTCAGGCCTTGAGATGTCTCTCCTGATACTGTTTCTTGGAGACATCATCCGTAACTTGGCTCTCTGTGGGTATTGCCCCAATACACTGAGGGTACCAACGAAAGGGCTGCATCAGGGTTTTCAGATGCCCTCTGTAGCCCGGCCCTGGCTGGCTCAGCAGTGGGGAATTGACTCTGGGTGGGCCTCAGGAGCCAGGCTGGTGGATGTCAGGGGCATAATAGGGGAGGCAGCCTCCCTTTTCTCCTATATCGTGGGTGACACCATCATAAATTTGGGGATGTAAGATGAGTCAACCCCATAATTTTTAAAGCAACGAGGCCTTGTTAATTTTTTCCTTGGAAGACCTCTTCCTTCTTTAGTTTTTCTATGCATAACTGGGATTGGAGTCCAAATGCTTCTGGGTGGCTGGGGACAACCATGGCCTGGGACTTAAATTATAGTCAGAAATAACTGACATGAATCGAGACAAGAGAAACTCTCTCTCCCCTATCCCCAGTTCCCTTGGGGTTAAAGTTAAGATTGCCAAAGGCCCATGTGGTGGTGGTCAGGGCCAAAACAGGGTACAGGGAGTGTTTTGTGGAAGTCAGGAAGGAAAGAAGGGACAGGTTGGGGCTGTCCAGTGGGCTGTGAGGTCGATGGTATCACCTGTCCCTTTCCCAGTGGCCTCAGCAGAGTTCCAACATTGATGGCATCCCAGCTATGAAGGAGATTCTGAGGCCACCAGGTAGGCCTGGAAGTGCTTGCAGGATTCCATTGGGATTTAGGGGAGGTCAAGGGCAAAGAGTTCTGTGCACTTTTGTGGACCTTGGAGTTGAAGGTTGCAGCAAAGGCCTTGTCGGACATCTGGGTTACAGCTACGTGAAAATATGGCTGGGATGCAGAGGTGGTGGGAACAGAGAATATGTCTCGTGGGGAGTCAACGCCCAAGAGACCCTGCCTGACTGTGGGGAAGCTGAGCTTGGCCTGTTGGAATTGCCTTGGCAACAGGAGACTTGTCAAGATGCTGGTAGGCTGAGGCAAGACCGCTTGTCTCCTTTCAGATGTCTCTGCCTGGCGAAAAAGGAAGTCAGCAGGGACCAGAAAGAGAGGGAGTTGATGCCACACGGCAGTGAGGTGTAGAAGCGTACGTGTGGTCGAGGAGGTGCATGGGGCAACAACTGAGGGAGTTTTAGGCCCTGCAACTGGGTTCCTTGGGACAAGGAGGGGCCAGGAAGGAGCTATCCTCCATGGCCAGAAACCGCAGTCCCTTTACCTGGAGACAAGTGGTCCAGATTACTCACCCTTCCACTTCTACACTCTTGCCATGGCTTCCTTAAGGGCAGTGTTTTTCCAGCATTTTGTCTTTGGGTTTTGGCCAATGTACAGATGCCTGAATAAGGGTCCAGAGAGATCACCAAAGCCCAGAACAAGGCTAAACCTAGGAGGGTGAGATGTAACTGGGACTGATATGGTGGCAAAGGTTGAACGGTGACTGGAAGGGATAGTGTGCCAATCTCTCTTGTCCCAGGTTGTCTTCAGGAGACTCTGTCAGGGGCTCGAAAAGTACATGGGCCAGCTAACTGGTTTCCCTAAGCGATGGCTGACATGGAAAGCAGGGCTATCCAGCTGGCTGCAGAGGGCAACCTAGCTGTCCCAGTTGGTCAAGACTAAGGTGATCCCATGAAGTGGGAATTCTGATCCAAACCAGGTCCAGTCACCTCCCTCACACAGCCAGGCAGCATGGCCAGTCCAACCCCATAGCTGCCAGATGCCATACAGCTATACTCTCAGTTCTACTGAGAAGCTTTGCAGGAGAGCTGAGAAGCTCTTTCCCTGCTGGGAGGGAGAGACACATAGCCACCAACGGGATAGAGGGGCTTTCCAGTTTGGATAGTGAGACTAAGTCCAAGTCACACGGCCACCATGGGAGGTAGTGGGTGGTCCGGCCCAGCAAGGACCAGTGACACCTGTTCTCAGCCTTCAAGACTCCTCCCTGCCTCACCACGTTTAGTTCTCATGTTTTTTTTTCTATGTACTAGACCCAGAGTCTAGGAAAGATACAGTAGGTCTGGGTGAGGGCAGAGGGCACACCATGAGACCTCCCTTCTGGGCACAAGGACCATGCCTGCCCTGCAGGGTACCTAGGCAGGTACAGCTGCACAAGGGGCTCTGACCTGTGGTCCTCGGAGAGAGACAGCACAGCTAAGACCAGTGGGAGTGGCTCTGCCGCCTTGACTACTGATCTGTAGCCAAGCACACTGCAGAATCCAGAAAAGTTACCTTCGATGACTTCTGTGACCTGGGATTTTTCTGACTACAGGTCCTCTGGTCTCGTGGGTAGCAGAGGGAAAATCCTCTCACCTCTCTGCAGGACAGAGCAGGTGTTCTCTTTGTTCCTATAGCTCCGACTGTACAACCTTGGAGGAAGTGACCCTGCCATGCCCCATGGAGGGTGGTAGTCTGGTGGATTCCCAGGAAAGAGACATGAGTGTGATCTTTCCGCATCTCCTAGGAATGCTGGTCAGGACTGTGTACTGGGATGGGAAGGGGCTTTGAGTTAAACATCATGCTTCTGCCCAAGACCTGATCCTTCTTGAACTCCAGACAGAAACCTCTCTCCCTGGTTTCTTAGGCAACTCTTCACCTAGCCTGCTCAGGCCTGGGTGAGGAGAGCCTGCATGTGGGGAGAGGGCGCAAAAGGGCTACAGCTCACCTAGGAGGAGGGGAAGGCACAGGTGTCTCATCGCTAAATGCAGAACGTAGCCTGCAGGCCCACAGAAAACTTGATGGGGTGAAAGGATGACTGGAACAGTCGCTTGGGGACTGAGACTGGAAGAGGAGTCAGAATGTCCCCATTAAGGTGAGGTTTAACTCAGTGATGGCCGACTATGGGGACCATATCCAGCCTTCAAGGTCAGATGGATCATGCTACTCCATGGACCCTCTCTGAGAAGCAGACTGGATGAGACCTATCATCTGGTGATGCCGCACAGCAGAGGTGGCTTCAGGCTCATCTGAGAAGGGGAGAGGGACTGTTAAAATCATGCCTGTGCTCGCACACTCTAGGTTACAGTGATGGGTCACCACTACCTGGCTAATTGTCACTGGTTGCAAAGAGTGGGCACGTCTTCTGAGTCTGAAGAAGGGGAGAGCCAGGCCTGGTGCCCCCAAAGGATCCTGTAGTGGCTCCCACGCAGGGACGCCTCATGCTGCCAGCCCAGCATTCCCTCTAGGAATGGCCCTATTTACTTCTCAGGTAGGGATTGGCATGGTGGTACCTGCCTTTCTGGTATACAAACTGAGACAGCGAAGGGACATGGTTTCCTGAGGTTGCTCAGCCAGGATGTGCCGGAAGTGGGATCCTTCCTAGCTCCATTCTGTACAAGCTCAAGTTCCGAAACAGTAAAGTCTTGCCCAGATAGCGAGGCTCTGAGCTCCGGACAGTGGATGTCCTGACAGTGTGACAGCGTGATGGTTCCTGACATCCCTCAAGCAGCAGATGTTAGGGACATGGACAGTCACAGCGTGGTTTCAAAGGTTGACCTCATTTGCCTTTCCCAGAGGAGCGCTGGAAGAACCCTGACTTAGAGGGGTTCCATTCAGAGAAGCCTCATTGCATGAGCAGGGCTAATGCAGAGTAGTTCAGTCAGCCCCTGAAGCCCTAGGCTGACGTCACTGGGCAGTGACGCATGTGCCGTCAGGGACCAGGGGAGCACCGCAAAGCCTTCTGTGCTTGTTACTGCTGGCTTGGGGTTGGGTGGGTAGGAATGCTGGGGGTGGGGGATAGCACATAGGACACAGCAGTGATTGTCAGATTGGGGCATGCAGACTCCTAAGATTGGGGCTTCCCAAGGCTTGCCCGACACATCACAGACAGGGCACCAGGGCTGCCATGAAGACCTAGGGACTTCCTGTGCCCTGGACCCAACGACTTCCGGAGTTCTGGCTGTGCTGGATGGAAAAGCAAGTTGAGGCTGGTTTCTGCATTTTGGAATGTTCCTATCAAAGCAAAAGGAGCTGGGGGGAAGGAACCAGAGCCGTAGCCCAGCAGAGATGGAGAAAACAGTGCCTTTTATGGTGAAGCTGTTCAAAGTCTGCTTAGGAACACAGCCTTGCCGTAGCTCGGGCCTCTGCCAGGGTCTCTCCCAGCTTCCCTCAGCAGTTGGCTGGGCACCATGGCCTCCCTCCCTTCACTCGGCCTTGCTCCAGCTCCTGTGACTTTATGCTTACAGTCAGGCCAACCCCGCTCAGCACAGTCTTTGAGTACGTAGGAGTCTTTTCCAGGGACCATTCGTATTTCATGGTGTGCATGGACTCTGCCATGTCGGAGGCTGCCAGCTCTAAAGGAACCATTAAAAACAAATGTTCTGTGTTTTCAGTCTCTCTCACCTGCCAAGAGGTTTCCTTGATGGCACTGGCCCAGAAAACCATAGCAGATGAAGATTAGATCAGAATAAATTGATTTAGAAGTGGCACGAGGCTCCTCAGGAGAGGCTTAAATATTTCATACATGTGTATGACATAGATTTCAGCTGGGCCCTGCAGGAAGTTAGGGGGTGGTGGTGGAAATCACATACTAAGATCCACTGTGGTCTCAGAGAGAAGAGACTGGGAGTAGCAGAAGCTGGGTTGGTCCCCACGCTGCTACGTAAGCCCCTGATCCTCAGCACAGCAACTGCACAACCGTAAGAGTGTATGTTCAGGTCTAACCTCCTAGGAGGTTTGAGGTCCTCCAAGTTGGTAAGGCTGAATAGGAGCTCACTCTAAAATTACCTGGGCTGCTTCATAAGGCCTGACCAGGGTGTGTGTGTGTGTGTGTGTGTGTGTGTGTGTATAAACTACCTGGCATCCGTACACCAAACGCCAATGTCCATGTGTCTCTAAGGCAAAGCAGTGATGCTCTTGTCACCCTGCCTGCTCATGTCCTCATGACAGGAGTGGGGCTTGCCCTGTAGCACTCTCCTCTCTAGCTAGTCACTCTGACTCTTCTCCGTGCATGGACATTTCCAGGGCACGAGGTTGGCAGGGTTTTCCGGGGCTTCATACCCTCCAGGCCATCATTGTCCCAGTAATTCCCAGGGTAGTAAATTCTTGGAGTTTTTTGTATATTGAGTGGGAAACCATAGATCTCCTAGGGCCATTCCTTGTCCTCGATTGGCCTGGTGATCTCAAGAGAATGTGATGGAAAAAGGAACCAGGGATCATCCCTAGGCCTAGAAAAACTGGGTTGAATTATGTCTGGGAGGCCACAGAAGCTTGGGCATGATCTATGCTCGGGGGAACACCATGGGAAGGAGAAGGGTCCTTGCAAAGATGAGGCATGATGAGAAGGGGAGGGGTCATTTCCACTCATGAGGGGGTTTGTGCTGGTCTCAGGATGGTGTCCAGTCTCTCGGAGTCTGTCCCTGCTGAAGCAGGGTGTTACAAAGGATGGAGCCTGGCCCTTCTCTAAAATGTTACTTCCTTTCCTAAGGGCTGCATGTGAGCCCCCTTGTACAATTCCTGCTATTGTATCATCTACCTCGCTGTCATGCAGCCAGGGGTACCCACCAGACACCAAAAGGCTTTCAATTCACCACAGAACTGAGCCAAATAAACCTCCTTTTAATATATTACCCAGCTACAAGTACTTTGCTAGAGCAACACAGAACAAGGCAAAATAGGCTGGAGGCTTCCTACTGTCCACCAATAAATGCCTTCCTGGGACAAGAGAGAGCACCCTGGGCAGAGACAGTGAAGGACAAAAGGGTCCTGTAAGCAGGAGAGCCAGGAAGACTTCTTGTCAAGAAGGGAATCTGGGGATAAAAGAGCCAGCCTTAGTTGAACCTAAGTGTCCAGTTCTCAGAGCAGAAGACAACAGAAAGAAAAAAGCATGGTCTCTTCCTACTGCAAGGAAAATGTGTCTCTGTGAAGTGGTCTCAGAGCATGTGAGGTCTCTTTAGGAAGTGCTGCTTCTTTGGGGAAAGAAATTTTAGTGTGGTTTTTGAGTGTCTGACAAGTTAATGACCAGGGATAAAGAATCTTCTTTGGGACAATGTGTGGGGCTGCAGGCCCGAAAAGACTTTTCCATGGCCCCTGATCCTACTGACAAATGGCCCTGGGCAGGTCCCCATTACTGCTTCTCCCCAGCCCCTGCCACACCAGCTTTCCATACAAACCTCACTCCTGGACCTGTCACAGAATTTCTCCCACTGTGGGCAAGGGTCCAAGCCCTGTGCAGAACGGTGGTGGCCTGCAGCATGCAGTGCTTCTTGTCTGAAAATACAAACACACACCTGAGGAGTGGTGGCCTGCACAAGTCCTGTGGCTGGGGGACACTGGAGATGAGCCAGACTTGCCCTGTTTTCAATAGATACAGAGGATTTACAGTATCCCAGGCTTGCTGGGAATCAAGAGTGCGACACTGGACAGAATGGGACAAGAAAGAAGTCAGGAAAAAAAAGGTAAGCAAGTAAATGAATGAAGGTATTTCCAAGCACTATCAGTGTTACAAGGGATGGGATATTTCCAGGGACATTTCCAGGGCCAGAGGTTGGCAAGAGATTGGGTGATGTCTCAGAAAGCCAGTGATGATAAGCCCAGTACCTATGTTATAGAGTAATAGTATCACAAAGCTTTTCTGCTGGAGGGTTGAGAATGTAAGTTAACAGACAAACAATTGGAAAAAAAGAAGGGCTATAAGGATAGCCAATATTTTGGACCTAGCCCTTCAAGGTCAATAAAGACCCAGGATATAAGAGAACCTGTGCTGTAATATCCTATAACTCAGAGGTGTCCCAAATTTCCTGGTCAAGGA
>PVJA010010577.1:0-57080 GCA_004027025.1 Myocastor coypus | reverse complement strand
AAAAAAAAAAAAAAAAAAAAAAAAAAAAAAAAAAAAAAGAGACTAAATCAGAGTAAAAAAAACTCCTTCATCTGTATAATCACATGAGCCCTGGCCTCTGCACCCACTGCCTGTCTCTCTAGCTCTGGACCTCCCACTTGCCAGCCCAGGGCCCCCAGTTGGAAATCCCTTGCAGAAGGAATCCCATTGGCCCCTGGCTCAGAGGTTCATTCTAGTCCACTCAGCTATGGATTAGGGCACCAGCTGGGCCGTGCAGTCAAAGTAACTTTAAAAAATTTCAGGGGCCCAGCATTCGGCAAAGGTGCCCTGGCTGCAACATCCAATGTGTGGACTGAGCTTGCACTCCTAGCTCACCTGTTAAAATGATCTGTAAATAATGTGATGACTCAAAGTGGCTACGGGGCATTGTGGATCCTCGGATGCACTTGTCTTGATCAGTTTGAAGGAGGACAGTGTCCTTCCGTGCTGCACAGGACTCCCATTGTTAAAGTGGAACACAGAGAGACCCTGCTCCCCAGGAAGTCTTCCCAGGGAGACAGTCAGTCAGCAAGATCCATACTACAGGGGTGAAGCCACAGGGAAGCACCAGGCAAGGAAATGGGAGGTGAAGATATTGCTGGAGGATTCTAGAGCCTTAGGGCGTGGTCAAGACCACCCCTGGTCTTCAGCTTTGTATCACAATTTAGTCAGTACCTTTACCATGAGAGGCAAGAATGGCCTGAGCTCTGTTAGTAGTTAGGCCCAACTGCCCCAGGCTTGGCAGGGTAGGTCCTTCTGCTGTCATACATGTAGGGAAAGAGCTCAGAGCCAGGACCTGAGCTGTGTTTTCCCAAGTGTGGATCTTAGAGTCCCATCTAAGGAGTTCCCCTCAGCTTGCATTTTTCTCTTCAGCACTGAGAACTGAACCCAGGACCCAGAGGAGTATCATCTCCTTCGAGACAGCTCCTGCCAAGCTGGCCTCAAACATGTTATCCTCCTATCTGAACCTCTCAGGGTGCTTGGATTACAGGCCTGCAGCATCTTCTCCAGCTAGCACTAGTCTTCTTAAGTTTCAAAAGTGTAGTCTTTCCTGCAGACATGCAGTTCTCAATGAGATTAAAATGTTTTATTTTCAATTCCTTTATTTTTTAAACTCAACACAAGCCTGAACAACAAAGCCTCAGGGATATTTCAAATGGCAAAGATTCAGATCCTTAAATCCTAGGTAATTAGATAAACAGTGTCTGATCTAGTGTGACGGTTTCTAACGTGATAATTTAAAAAAAATCTGCTCGCGATTTCTTGGGTTACTTATTTGCATATGGGATTGTGAGCCTGGGCATTGCACTGGTCCAGGTCCAAGATTTCAGTTCCGGCAGCAGCTCCACAAGAGATGCCTAATTCCTCCCGTTTTTCAGGTAGAAAATTTAGACTCAGAGAAGTTCCACGACGTGAACAGCAGCTGAAGCTCTCTGACTCCATACCTCATACACCACTCCAGTCCCCACAAGTCTCTTATTCATGTTTAGGAGGTTTGTCTGTCTGAGTTTCCATCTTAGTTATTCTTCTGTTATTGCTAGGACACAGTTTCTGACACCTGAAATGAAGGCAGGAAAGTTTTATTTATCTCACAGTTCATGGTGGCCGAAGACAGCAAAGCAGCAAGAGCAAAACAGGAGCAGAGAGCAAGCCCCTTTCCCTCCCTTGAATTGCACGGACACTCCCAACCCCAGGTGGGTGTGGAACTCACCCATAATCCCAGCACTGGACCATGAATCAACCACAAACTCTAGAAGCCCACCCCATGACTGCATGAGGCCTTGGGGGACATCCAGACTCAAACCACAACAGTTTCTTTATCCTTCTGTTCAGCCATGTGACTTTCCATAAGAAGTGTGCAGTTCCAATAGTAAAATTCTTAGTGGAGCCTATTATCTAACTGTTAGTTTGAGTTGGGCTCAGGCTATTTTCTTGCCTTTCCTTCTTCTGTTTGCTTCCTACATTAGATGGGAGTTCTGTTAATGCACAGCTTGTTGCTTATGGAAAAGAAAATCACCAATCCAATCTTATGGAGTACTAGTCCATTCGAACAAATAAGGCGTGGTAGGAAATATTCCACCACATAAAAGATATAGTGTGAGCTGTTTAGATGGACACATGCCTCCCCGTGTATGCCCAGCTTATGCTTGGAAGGCCTTGCTTTGGTGTGTGTTATTCTTATTGGTAGAGTCCCTTGCCCCTCTTTTCCTGCTGAGGAGTTTAAATACTGTAGCTCATCAGGAAGACTTCCCTGAAATCCAACATGTTTCTCTGGCTTATCACAGGCTACATTGCTCATGAGTCTGTCCCCCCTGTGAATCTAGACACTTTTTATGAGTAAGAATTCTATTCCAGTCACCTTTATATCCACCAGTAATTAAAAAAACATTCAAGAAATGTTGGGCCTAATCCCAGCCAGACCTGCAGTGGTGCAAGGGATCCCAGAATTTGGCAAGTGTCTTCAGCTTTGATGGTTCTCTTTGTTGAGTTTGTCTTCAAGGAAAGTTTTGTGGTTATAAAAGCTATTTTTTGGCCAGATTTAGCTAAATATTTTTTGGGGGGGAGTCATGACGTTATTTGCAGATCATTTTAATGGGTGAGTTAGGAGTACAAGCTCAGTCCCACATTGGATGTTGCTGTCTTAAAGTGAGAATCACTTTGAAGTTCCTTAGAAGGCTTGTGTCAAAGAAGAAGTCAGAGAAAAGGTGTTCTGGGTCGCACTACTAGATCAGACTCGTAGTGATCCATCTATGTTCAACCTCCCCAAAGCTGGGATTACAGGCGCACACCACCATACTGAGTCTCAATTGCCATCTCAGCACACTTCAGGGCGGGGCAAGAACAACAGGCCTGGAGATCGAACCCCCAAAACCCTGTGCCTACTGACAGTCACTTTAATAAATAACTGTAAAGATGAGCATACTGATTACTGGCCAAGGCTACAAAGTTGTGGCCTTCAATTTCTGATCTTATAAAAATTTATTTTGGCATTAATATTGACATTAGAGAGAGTCCAATAGCAAGACTCTACATCAATATCCAGACAGGTCTTTCTTCTATTCTGAAATTTTTTGTAAGCTCCAGGCATGTGTGGGAGATTCCTGTAGATACAACAGAACAACACAGAAAAGATTCACTGTATTTCTCCATGAATTTTATATTCATAAGCACAAAATAGTAAGTTTATGGACAGATAATAAACAAAATTTGCCTTTGGGAATTATAGTCACAATGGAAAATAAAGCTGAGTGACTTTTTAGATACTTGGAGAAAGTATTTTGAATTGGTACAGTAACATTTTGAAATGTCGGCCTGCCTGTTCTTTGTGTTTTGCTGGAGATTGGCTATGGAAAGAGGAACCCAACACAGTGAATGAGAGAATGGTGGACTGGATCTGGGTGGTGAGCAAGGAGGGGTTAAGAAGCTAGAAGATTTGAGGTCTGTTGTGAAGTAGGACTTTCTCGTGGCTGAATGGAGTGTGGGAAAAAGAAAGATGCAACGTGAGGAGGAGCAACCAGAGCTGCAGAAATCAGGAGTGCCTTTGCCTTTGGGGACTTCATTAAGGCCACTGAAAAAGGCCTAAGAATAGTTAAGTGCCATTCCTAGGCACACAAGAGAGAGAAAAATAGTCGGAATGTTCAGTATGCTTCATTTATCTAATCCGAAAAGCGAGCTCTGCCTACTGCTCTAATCGGCATAAACTCTGGTTCCAAAACTGTGACTCCTTCAGCAACTCATGTCCAAGTGCCTGATATGGTAAGGTATTGTGCTCTGTGCGGGTGAGGAATACAAAATATGTGGTCTTTCACCTCCAGGGTTACAGTACATGTGAGGAGGAAAGACATCCAAATGAACAGGGCTCAGGACAGACATGTTTTAGGCCATGCGAATGGCACAGGCATGACGAGGGGAGTTCCAGAGACTTCTGATGAATGATGGAGGGGACCCTAGCGTTAGTGAGACTGTTGCAGAGAGAGGAACTGCACAGGCTGAAGCATGGGGCGTGCAGGGATGGTGTTTGGAGCCTTACCAGTGTGTCTGAAAGAGCGCCAATGGAAGCTGTGCCTCAGAGCTGCTCCCTACACTTCCAGGGTGCTAGCTATGATTTGAGGGGGAAAGTCCCCTTCTTCCCTCTCTTCTTTCATGGGTTTGTATAGTGGGCTTTGAATGTTTAAGGAACTCCGCTCAGGGCCTTCTCCTTGTTCCCAGGTTTGCACTGTGCTCCATCTCACTAGGCTCTGCTTTGGCAGCTGGAGTGTGGGGGAGTCAGCCTTCCCAAAGTTTTCTTGGAATTCAGCATTTGTTGGGTTCATGCTTCACTGTTTAGCTGTCACCCCAGTCCCAGGAGAGGAAGGACTCACCTGGATGGCAGCAAACCGCAGTATTCCTGACTCCCATTTACTGAGCTCTGTGGACCTTGGCTTCTCAAGCTGTCCTGCCTGACATCAAGTACAAACAGATCACTTCGTCCCTCTGAAGCCCACCAACCCCCACCTACTAGTTTGTGAAAAGAAAGCCCAGAGCAAGTTTCCTGATGTAAATACTGTGTTTAATTGGCTGAAACACTCCTGTGTGCACGTTTGCCAGCACGTGCACTTGTGAATACACACTACCTCCCTCTGTCCTGTCCTAACCCTAATGGTGGCTCCCTGTCCAGGAGGCTATAATCTGAGGACCCCAACAGGAAAATCTCCTTCACAGGAGCTTTTTCTTCTCACTACTCAACGAGACCATTTCCCTCCATTGGCCCAGTGCTTCGGCTGATCATAGTCCTTGCATTCTTGGGGTGTAGCCTATAGGCTAGGTAGGAACTTGTGCAGTGATTTGCTGCCTAGCCACCCTAGGCTCTGGGAGAGATTGAGTGAATCTAAGTGGTTTGTCTCAGTTACCTTTGTCAAACTACTGAGACAAAATACCCAACCCCAGTGTTAAAGGAGGAAAGGTCCAATTAGCTCCCCGTTTGTAGAGGTTTCAGTCCAAAATCAGCTGGCTCCAAGGCAGGGGGTTTCATAGCTGAGGAGCAGCAGTTCATAGTGGTAGAAAAGAAATAAAGCAGCAAGAGCAAAAGAGAAGGGAGCAAACCTCTTTTCCTCCCTCATGTGTTATGCAGGCTACCTGTGCTAGGGCAGGTATAGCACTCATACCCCCACCCCACCACTAAACCATGAGCTAATCATGAACTCTAGATTCTGTGGCCTACAGCATGAGGCTTTGGGCAGATAGCCAGACACAAACCCTAACATAGCACTAGCAGTGGGCAGACTCAGAAGTGCCAGAACTCCCCCGCCATGGTGGTCTCTAGCTATCCTTAGAGAGTCAGCAGAGGAAGTCAAGGTGGGCCAACATTAGTTCAAATGACCTTTTTTTTTTTTGAAACAGGGTCTCGCTATGCAGTCCAGGCTGGCCTTGAGCTCACTTTTGTAGCCCAGGCTGGTCTCAGACTCACACTGATCCTCCTGCCTGAGCCTCCCAAGTGCTGGAATTACAGGTGTGTGCCACCACCCCTGGCTTGCAAATGACTTTTGAATCCTATACCTTTTGTTAAACTTCAACCTGGACAGGAGATAGCAAATGAAGTTAGGTCAATCGCAAAGTTTAAAAAAAGACTGTGTTCTCTCTTTCAGCCGCTAGAGCTCTCCAGGCCTGGCTAGCCCAGTGCAGTGGCACAGGGCTACAAGCTCAGTACTCCTAAAGGCTGAAGCAGGACTGTAATTTCAAGACCATCATTTAGCAAGATTCTCAAAACAAAAGTTTAAAGATGAGACTGGGATATAGCTCATGTGGAGCACACATCTAACATGCACAAGGTCCTAGGTTCCATCCAGAGCACTGACAAAAAAAAAAAAAAAAAAAAAAAAAAAAAAAAAAAAAAAAAAAAAAAAAACCCAGGACCATGACGTGATGCTCTTGGTCTGATTTTCCTCAGCTCTTTGCTTCTGCATTTCTGCATGGTTGCAGCCATTTCTTATTATTTCCCATGTCATTACACAGACAAGAAAAATAAATTTAACTTTGTTAAAGAATGAAAATGGTTCATGGTTGCTGCCCTAGAAAGAGCGCTCAGTGCTCTGGATGTGAACTCATGAGTCCCCGCAATGCACCATGAAATACTGATCTTATTATCTCATCCTGCTTTGCAGGCAGAGCAGCTAGAGTGTCCACAGATTGTTCTTTGCTGTGTCTCCGATCCTCCGAGAAACTGCATATGTCACTTATTTTTCTACTGTATGGCCTGCTCTCCGTACCTTACCCAAGCCCAGGAGGGCAGGGTTGTGTCTGTGTTTGCCTCACACCATATGTCCAGCTTGTAGGATCCTCCACAGTGAATGATGGCTGCTCAGTGAGTAGTTGTTGAGTGGCCAGGGCATGTGCCCACAGTGGGCTGGCTGGCAACAGGAGACGCCCCATATGGAAGCACCCTTTCCTGATCCCAGAGTCTGGCCAGCTCTAGCCACAATCTCACGCTGCTCCTTCTGTGTTTATAATCTCCCTCTCCCTGCTCCAGTGCCCTGGACCCTCCTCACTGTCTCTTATGGGGAGCAGCAAGCTGCAGCACCCCTCTTCATGGCCATCTCACCCACCCAGCTTCAATTCAGGCATGGCCCTCGAATTGGCAGGTGGCATGAACATATTTAGCTCTTCAGTTGGAGAAATAAAACATTTGCCTCCTTAATGCAAGAGTTTTGGCTTTTCCTAGATTAAGATTAAAGTCCAAGAGATGCCTCTGAGCTGACTGAGGCGGTGAGACTTTCCTTCCTTCCCGCACTCAGTCTATCGGAAACAGAAACGAGGACCACTAAAACTTTCAAGCTGCTTCTGGAAGGACAGGAGGTGATCAAAATAAGAAAATGGATGTCTCAAATTTAAAAATCTCTTACAGTAAAGAAAACTGATAGTAATCCTCCTCAAAACACACCCCCTCTGCATCAAACACAACTACTCTAGTGCTCTAGGCCCTTTCTGAAGTTTTTCTGAAAGTCCTCTTTACTAGGGGTTGCCGTAAGACGTGCCTAACATGGTGAATCCTGCAGCTGAGTGCCAGGGGAAAGGAGGCTCCTAAAAGCATGGAGATGAGCCCTTATCACCTCCTCCACTGGACCCACACTGGGGATCTTCCGACTCTTCCCCAAAGTCAAAATGATTCAGGCAGCCACAGAGGTGCAACTGCAGACACTCGTGAGAGAGGTCTCCCAGAAGCACTTCAGAAAGCAGCAGGAGTGGTGGGCTAAGTCTGCAGAGGAGAGAAGTGGTTTCAGGGCATTCTTGGCAATGTGTCTTTTACCGTCATGCATTTTTAAAAACTTAAATGTACTGCATTTTTCAAACGCATTTTATAATTACAGCCTACAACATTACTTTCTGGTCCAAGAAATGTTCAGTTTGAGGATCTGGGGAGAAAGGCCCTGGCACAAACAAGTGCCTGCCTGGAAAATTCAAGGTTGTGAGTTCGATCCCCAGTCCTGGGGGGTGGGGGGGGGGAGATGCTTTAAGCCAAGGAGATAGCTCAGTTGAATAAGCACCAGCCTGGCAAGCACAGGGTCCTGAGTTCAATCCCTGGTGCCACAAAAAAAAGAAAGAAGGAAGGAAAGAAAGAAAGAAAAAAAAGAAAAAGAAAGAAAGAAAGAAAGAGAAAATAAAGCACACACACACACAAACAAGATTCAGTATTCAGTATGACGGGCATGGTAGCACATGCCTATACTCTCAGCACGTGGGACGCTGAAGCAGGAGGATTGGTGTGAGTGAGCTCAAGGCCAGCCTGAAAAAGACCAAAGAGAGAGAGAGAGAGAGAGAGACAGAGAGACAGAGAGACAGAGACAGAGAGACAGAGACAGAGACAGAGAGACAGAGAGAAAAATGTTCAGTATGAAGAGTTAGGACTATGCCATGTGTGTTTTTTGTCTATTTTATACTCATTTCATATGTAAGAGATCTACTGTACTATATAGCTTTCACCAGGCATTTTACATTTACAGTGCACTATGTGGATTTCTTGTGTCTGTAAGCATTCTCTACAAGGGATTATTCACTTTGTAAAACTCCATCAGGTGCCACACCTTAGCCATCTCGCTGTGCATTCAGGCTGGCCTTGAGCTCTCTTTATAGTCCAGGCTGCTCTCAAACTCAAAAAGATCCTCCTGTCTCAGCATCTTGGGTGCAGGGATTAGAGGTGCGTGCCACCATGCCCAACCACAACTCTATTTTTGTCATAGATTTTATACTGCAGTTATCACCATTTGCCATAATTTGTATTTGTTTATGTAGTTAGTGACTTAGAATGAACTTCTAGGAGTTACCTTCCTGGTCTCACGTATATCAACATTTTCAATAAAAACAGAGATTCTTGACAATTTTCATTTTGCTGAGTGAGAGATCTCACTCACATGTAGAAACTGATCATATAGAATAACAGAGAAGCCCCAGCTACACACACACACACACACACACACACACACACACACACACACACACACACACACTCAGAGCAGCTCCAGTGAAGAGAACCGAATTAAAATACAACTATTGTCTCATCTTTCCTGTTACCTGCCTCCTCTGGGCCAGTCTGTTCCCTTGACTTAATCTGGGAGAAGTCCCCTATCTTTGCTCCTTGTCCCCTGACACCTTCTTCTAGGTATGAGTCTTCCATAGTATAAGAATGAACTTGTGAGTGGAAGCTGTATTGCCTTGGCTCTGAATCTAGCTCCATCATTGAAAGCAGGCTGACTTTAAGCAAGATACTTATACGTCTGCCACCCTCAATTTCCCCATCTGTGATATGGGAATAGTACTGTAACTACTTTTTTGGATTGTGTGAGGCTCAGGAGATAAAACATACAGACTGCTAAGAACAGCTTTTGGCAT
This sequence comes from Myocastor coypus, assembly GCA_004027025.1. Classification (NCBI taxonomy): domain Eukaryota; kingdom Metazoa; phylum Chordata; class Mammalia; order Rodentia; family Myocastoridae; genus Myocastor; species Myocastor coypus. Next base: position 48,200 of record PVJA010010577.1, on the reverse strand, counting down.
GTACACAGCACTTAATAGAAGATGATTTATTTTAAAAAGTCTTGGGCCAGTGAGATAGCTCAGCAGAGTAAATCAACTGCTTAGGCAGAGCACAGTGGCCAGGGTTCTATCCCTAGCATGCAGCGCTGGCCCCACCTCTAGGACCTGCTGAGACAGCAATTGAGTGCACCTGTAATCCCAGCACTTGGGAGGCTGAAAACAGGAGGATAACTGTGAGTCCAATCTTTAGATCCTGTGCTAAATACATTTAAAAAATAGAAAAAAAATTAAAAATCTTGAACTAGGAAAAATTAATAACATCATGACTGTTAGCATCTACGCTCCTGCTGTTTCGACTTCCAAAGCCTGCTACAAGTGCATTTAGCGCTACAGCGTGTGACTTCCTGGCAAGATTCCCTCCAGCTCTGACTCCATCTCTGCCATGCCGAGTGCCGTTTGTCTCTCTTTCTCTCTGGTTTTCTAGGAAACTCACTGCTCTGCAAAGTGTAGACTTTGCTGGGCTGCAGGGCTGCCCACATATGGACACCTCTCTCCCTCTTTCCTCTTGGACTCCAGCTCTTTATCACTTTATTCTTTCCTTTTAAAAGCAACTGGAGCCTGGCTGGCAGCTTGGCTTCATCTGTGTGGCGCATTGTAAAACTGTTCTCTTTGTTATTTAGAGGTTTCTTTGATCATGGTTAGCTGTATTTGTCCTACCTGCAGCTGTTTTGGGAGTTTGGAGGATCCTTTGCCCTATTTACCTACCCTGTACCCACTGCTGTCTTGTGTAAGATCTTTTCCCCAGCTGACCACAGCCTAGGGCCATCTGTCCTGAGAGTCTCCCAGAGCCCACAGCATCAGGGGCAGCCTGGCAGCCGAGACTCTGAAATGCTTTCTTGGGGTATAGTTTGATTTTTCTAGACACATTCCAGGAGCTCTTTTGATCTCAGGTAGACATGCTCTGGCTTGTGCTCTGTGGCATGTTAACAGAAACTCAGCCTTACAGGGTCTCCTGTGGGAGGCCCTAGGCAAAGGCAGGAAGGCCAGGGAGACCACAGAAGCCTACAAGCTTCCTGGGGCTGCAGCTGGGGGTGGCTTAAGGCTGAAGGAACTTGTCTCCTAGTTCTAGAAGCCAGAAGTCCAAAATCAAGGTGTGGGCAAGGTGGGCTCCCACAGAAGGTGCCAGGGATGCTGCTGTTCCTAGCCTGTCACTAATATCTGGCCTCAGGCATCTTTTGACCCTGAAATCGCTGTCTTCACATGGCCATCTCCTCCGTTTTCATACCTTCCCTGTATGCCTGTTACCCTGCTTATGAGGACACCCAGCTTATTGACTGGGGCTCACGCTAATGATTCACCTTAACCTGATGACATCATATTTGCACGTTAGGTTGCATTCCAAGGTACTATGAGGCTAGGACTAGTTGTTTGAGGAATATGGTTCAATCTGTAACAGGGAAGAAGAGGTGGGGCTAGAGGGACTTGGGAAGCAGAGGACGAAGATGAATTCGCAAGTGGTGGAGACAAGCAGCCTGTGCAGTGAGCAGGGCAGTGGACTGGGGAGGTGCAGAGGTGCCACTAGCTATGAGTGCCCACCCCAGTTCAATCAGTGAGCTGCATGGCCCTGGCCAAGGCACCTCTTCCTTGTACCTCTATTTGCCTGCAATCTGACTAAGAAGTGGGGGGAGGGGGCATAAGACCCCCTCCCAGCCAGAGTGGGAGTCTCAGCTGAAGCCTACTGCGTGGTGCAAATGGGAGCTCTCTTCAGCCTCCTTGGCAGGACCCAACCCTCTACCTGTGGGGAGCACCTTTGTGCTGGAGCTTGGCTGCTGCCCTGCCTGTGGGTCACAGTCACGCGACTCACATCTGGTGCCTGCCTGCGCAGCTTGAGCCTGTTCCCCCAGCTCTGCTCCTTTCCAGGTTCTGTTCTCCCTGCATGTGGAAGCCTGCTACTCCTTGAGATTCTCATTTGTCTTTGGCAGCTTGCATCTGTCCTTGATCACTGTCAGCTCAGGGAGGTGATGCCAGGCCTCTTGAGCATAGCTTGCAAGTGCTGGGTTTGGGTGCTGGGAGGCCCCTGGGAGGTGCCCATGAGGCGGGTCGGGGGTCTCTAGCACTGTGCCTGGGCCTCCACATGGAATGCACAGGGAGGCTGCCCTAAGGTAGTAAACAGGTCTTTGGACCAAGGTCACCTGTCTTCCCTGCTGTAGCAACCTGCACAGACAGAAGCATGAATGTTCATACACACACACACACACACACACACACACACATGCGCGCACGCACACACATGCGCGCGCGCACACACACACACACACACACACACACACACATGCACCTCCTTACTTGAGCCCTTGGGTCCTCATCCCAACACCTAGCTTAGCCTACCTGAACCCTGGGAGATGGGAGGCCAGTGTCTGCTCTCTGGCTGCATGGAGGGTGTCTTACTTCAAGCCCTTGACAACTACCCTGGACCCATGCTCCCAACTCAGACATACTGAATTCCAAGAATCTGGCTCTGCACATCCTTGAATGGAATCCCCGTTGGTAGTTCACAAGCAGAGACAAGGGTCAAGAAGAGAGTGAGTGTTCGAGACCCAGTGGCAGGCCACCGTGTCTAGAAGAGCAAGACCCACTCTGTAAGCCAGGGACACAGAGGTTCCTTCCCCAGCCTGGACAGACTTCCTTGGTGTGAGGGATAGGAGGGGAGAAGAAGGGGTGTAATCCCTCAGCAGGGGAGGCAAGCTCTTGAGTATGGGTGACGTCTGCCCAGGAACTCTACAACTACTGCCGGGCAATCAGTCATTGCCCAGAACTGGGGTTTCCATAGCAGGGATACTGTCATCACCCAGGATGGGACAGTCCTTAGTGATGCACGATGCATACCAGCTCTACCCTTCAGTCACAGTGGCATCAGAAACATCTCCACATTTTCCCAAACATTTCTCCATAGGATAGTATCCATCATTTGAGCATCACATAGATGTATTGATTAATAAGTGGAAGGAAGTAATGGTAGGCTGCTTGTGTGATCTTGTAGTGTCCAGTAGCCTACTTTTCTTATCCTCAAAAATTCCCTGAGCACAGGACAGGAGGCTGTGTCTTCTTCTGCCCCAGGTGAAAGCTTCACCAGCATGACTGCACCAGCTCAGCACCTGACAGGCTGGAGCTGGCTTCCCAGGGCCGACGGGTGGAGGACAGAGGTGGCAGCTATCTGCTCACATCCCTGGCTGTCTGGCAATGAACTCTGGGGGCCACACCCACTTCCTGCTGCCTTGGCACGATTCCTAGGGGCCTGAGCTCTGGCTGGAGTCTGCTGAGTGTGTGGCTGCTAGAGAGGGGTTAGGGTAAGATTCCCCTCCTGCTGCTCAGTGAACATAGACAGCGAGGACCAGACTTAGTACCCAAGCGCTGACATTGGCCAACACTTTTACCAGGCTTCCTGGAATAGCCAGGAAAACCACAAGCTTCTTGGGTCACGTGATTTGGGCCTGAGCTGACCCAGTGTCCCTACATGACTTCTGTGTTAGCAGAGCAAATGGGAGTCCAGGAGAGCTGGCTGATGTGGAGTGGTGGCTGCAGAGAATGGCAGCTGTGGAGAGACCGCCTTTCTCTACCCACTGTCCCCAGGGTCACAGGCCCAATGGAACTGTGCCTGGGTTTTCTCCCTAGCAAGAGGGACTAGGGAATCTTCTCCTTATTTTGATCACATTCTAGTCAAGAATAAAAAGGAAACTTCTGAAGTGTTTTGTACGTTAGAATAAACAGAAACTATACAATTCTTGGCAGATTCGAAGCTGAAGTATGTGTGGCCAGAACTTAGAAATGAGTGCAGTGCTCCCCTGCCAGGAAGGCCTAGGCCCTCTGCACTGGTCACGCCGCCTTCCTATTTGTCCTCTGAGCTTCCTGCAGCCTACCTCATACCTTGCTGTTCTTCCTCTTTGTGCCCAAACTTTCTCCAGGAGCCGCCATTTCTGATCTGCTCTTCCCTTTCCAAGTTTAGCTTGCCCTTTCCACTGCAGCCTGGTTACTCCATCAGTAAAACAAGGAACTGCTGTGGCTTCATCCTGCTGGCCTGTCAGTGTGGCTTTTCCCGAACGTTATCTTTCCTGAGCTGCTCTCTCGCCTTGGTGTGAAGCAGTTGGGCTGGCTTTTGTCCACTGCTGCTTCCCATTTTTCCTAGATGACCTTTCTCCATTACCTGACCTGGACTTTCCTTGCTCTATACACTCTCCACAGCCAGGTTCAAGTATTCTAGAAGCTTCTAGTGTCTGTGTCTGTCTAGTGAGGCTGATCCATTAAGTCACCCACCTATGTCCAACCACAGCTGGACCCACAGGCCCTCCCCCAAAACGCAGTGCACCTCCAACGGAACAGGGACTTCCTCGTGCCTCACACTTCTCCATCTTCAATGAATCGCCTCCAGTACTTCCTGCCTGAGGACCTTCTACTCCTGCCTGTTGTCCAGTCGGAGCCCTGGCGGGTCCCCAGAAGCTCTCACTCTCACTCCTTCTGTTAAGTGACTTCCAAATCCTCACTGTCCTACTCTCCACATGTGCCTTGAATTTCCTAGTGCCCTTTGTCTCCATCACCATGATCCTAATCAGATCAAACCACCTTCATCTCTTATCATTCTGCTCATTTTGCAAAGCTAATTGAGTCATTTTCTGCTTGAAATGTTAGAGTCCCTTCAGGTTCTCTGCGTCCTTAGCATGTCTCTCTCCCCTCCCCCTTTCGCCCTCCCTCTCTCTGTCTCTCATTTCCCAGAAGGTATTCGCACCCCCTGCTCCTGAGCCTGAACACCTGGGTATATCTTTCTGCAGCCAGGCTGCTCTCTGACCCCACGTCTGTCCTGCTTAGCTCTTACCACCTTACAGGTCACAGCATGGGCAGCATTATCTTATAATGCGAAGTTGTCCCTAACCCTGTTTTGTGCAAAGGCTCCCTGACACAGACAAAGGTAGGCGCATCACGCTGCCACTTCCCCTAATGCTTCTCATTGTCACCAAGACTGCCACACCCTCCTCCTCCAACACTGGGCTCCCTGAGGGTAGGAACTGCCCTTTCTTCTTCATAACTGCCTTTCCAGCAACACCTGACAGGGTCTCTGGCTTAGCCCAAAGAGCAAATATTTTTGAATGAATGGATGAATGAATGAATGGAAGGTGTTTTTCTACAGAAGTCTGGAATGAGATAAAAGATCAGAGACAGGATTAAGGAAAACTTCCTCAGGGCGACACTGTGAATTTTCAGCACAGGTGACTAAGCGCCGTTCACTCTGGCAAACAATTATTCCATGCTCCACAGCCAGGCAAAACTTGAGCGATGAGTAATTCCTCCCCGCAGGAATCTTATTCCTCCTCTGAAAGTTCTTCATATCACCTCAGAAATGTTTTTGGCAGGCCAACGTATTAGCTCTATTTGTTTGTGACCAATGATATATCATGCACACACATGCACGCACACAGAGGCACACACATGCACGCACACAGAGGCACGCATCAGCACACTTCTGTGGTGTCATGCAGATGGGCCCGCCCCAGCCATCCTCTGACTTATCAGGTGACAGTACACTCTTCCTCTGGACCCCTGCTGTCCATGGAAAATCCCACTAGCTGAACCTGAGAAGGCAAGTTTGGCTCTGATGAAGAAGTTTGCATAGTTCATTAGCTTACTCTTCTCTTTCCTGATTGGATTTCCTTTACATTACTTTTTTTTTTTTTTTTTTTTTTTTTTTTTTTTTTTTTTTTTTTTGTGGGACTGGGGTTCAAACCCACGACCTTGCACTTGCCCAACAGGCACTTGTGCCTCGGAGCTATCTCCCCGGCTCCTACATTCCTTTTCTTGTTTGTAAGTGTCTCTCTAACACTCTCCTTCCTTCCAAACTTGAGTCTCCCCAGAAAGTGCTCTTTCTGTGCTTGACATCTTCCTGTCATTGGCTACTTCCTCCCATGGGATGAGATCAGAGGATGAAAACTGTCCACATCCTTCTACCTTGACCATTTCATTAAAGTGCGTTGGAAATGCTGTGCCCAGGCACAGCAAGTCTTGTTTTCGTTTGTCTATTTTTGGTGAAGGAGCATTGAGAAGAGACCTCAAGAAGGTCAAGGCTCAGGCCTATCCCCAGTCTCCCAGCGGAGAGCGCATCTGTCCTTCGCCCTCTAGACACTGCTGTTATCCCCAGCTGTGGTGGCACGCTGCACTGCCTCCTGCCCTCTGTGTCCACCAGGCAGCTGTTTCCTGCAGACCAGCCGCGGCTCCCTCCTCTTCCAGTCTGTTTCTGTACTTCAGTCATCTTCAGGGAAGAACATGCATATTGGACCCTTGCCTGGCTGTGAAATTTTATTTCCATTTCTTTACACCTGCAGTTGTAATAACAAAGGAAATTGACCAGAGCTCCTGCGTGTCCCAGATGCAGGTTATCAGGGTGCTCTGCCTGCTTTTTCTCACAAGGAGCTGTTGTCCTAGAGCAGATTTCGTCCGCAGGGACTTTGAAGCGCCGCGTTTCTCCAGCAGCCTTCTCCTTCAGGTCTCTGGCCTGCATTTCTTTCTTCTCTCCTTGCACTGCACAGACCCAGCATAAGTGCTGTGTGCAAAGCTCCAAGTCTGATGGAAAACTATTTAATTAGCCACTCCAGATGCATATTCCAATTTGCAATCTTTCCTAAAGGGCATCTTATCCTCATTCCATTTCCTTCTTCCTCACCCCGCCTCATCACTTGTCCCACCCTGGGACCTTAGCAGACAGAGCCGGTCTGTTTCATTCCTTGCTTGCCCCCACCCCAGGCCAGTCACTTAAGGCCTTCTCCATCTTCCCTTGCCCCTTCCCAGCTCTGTATGTGGTGCTGCTTGGCACGCAGTGAGGCACATGTGACAGTCTCTCCTCCCACAGCCCGGGGCAGCCCTCCAGAGGTCACAGAAGAAGAGGCCTGGCCCCTTGCCGAATCTCTAGCCCTAGGCTTCACTTCGTGTTCCCTTCCTTCCACAGAGCTCTGGATCAGAACCAGTGGCTCTGTAGGAGCACATTTTTGCCTGTTCAATACCAGGCCCCAGAGAACATTTGATTCTTTGGCAGAAAGGTACAGGCTTAATTAATTTTTCTCTTTTCTCCTTTGAAACACTTGGAGCACACACATGTATTCGGATTTATGCACAATTGGATGTATGAGAATTCTAATGGCAGGTGGTGTTAGCAGCTTTTTCCCCTCTTGATGCAGACCAGGGCTTTTCCATCTGGGCTTTTTAGCAAGACCTAGGCATATTGACTTTCTAACCACTTGGATCTGGGTGCAGTGAACAGAATGGGAAGAGGAGAGAGGGTTCAAGGGGAAATGCACTTGTGTATAAATCACACGTGGAGGGAGTTTTGCAGTCGGTGTTACTTCAGGATGTGTGAGCTGTAATTATTTTTTAAGGCCTTGATCTGCCCAATGAGCATTTCCTGGAGCTGCTGCTCCGAGCATGACGTCTTTACTATCAGGGGGTCCAGGCTGGTCTGATCCATATTTAATCACTTTAAAGGGGGCCCTGGGCAGGATTTGGTTTCACATATGCTCAGCTGTGGTCAGTCCTGCATGTAGTATGACATCCAAATGACTTCAATGATTAAGACAGTGGAGCTAACATGAAGAAGTGAAGTTTACCCCCCTTCCTCCTTATTATGACTTCTTGAACGGCCGGCTGCACCGGACAATAAATCACTTTTCAGCTGAGTGAGCCATTGGTCATTAAACTTGGGCTTCACTCTTCTCAGCTCCCAGCTCAAAAACCACCAGTGCTGTTTTATGTAAATTCTTGAGGGCAACTTCTGAGCTGACCTTCCTTCTGCCTCTTGACCTCCAGCCTGGTCCTGTCTCCACCATTCTCTTCCTCCATCTCAGCCTGCCATCCTGCACTCTGCAGGAACAATTTAAAAGGATCAGATAAGGCACATCCCTTCTGTGTTTTGGAATATTTTTCAACCACAGAGGGCTTTTCTGGATAATTAGGAAGGTCACACCATGCCAGCCTACAGGAAGAAGCCATTAAAGAAGTCATTTAGAAGAGAAATCTGTGGCCATAAGCCATGCAGATTTGAGACTTATTTGGGAGTTATTGAAAGAGAAATTTGAAGAACTTGGAAGACTTAGAAAGTGAAAGTTGAGAGAATGTTGAAAATGTCTGAAGGGTATGTAAGGGGAGGTGTTTAAAAACCATGGTGGGAGGGCTGGCCAAATAGCTCAGTGGATTAGAGCACCTACCAGCAGGCACAGGGGCCAGAGGTTCAGCCCCCAGGCCTGCATCCCCTAAGGCACACTGAGATAGTAATTGATGATGGGCATGGTGGTATGTACCTGTAATCTCAGCTCTTGGGAGTCTGTAACAGGTGGATCTAGTAATGAGACCCTGAGCATCCTGTAGACTCTTCCCCAAAATAAAAAAAAATAATAAATAAAAAAGACGTGATGGAAAACTAGGTTTGTGTGCTTTCTTTCATTCCATTTCTTTGCCTGTGGTAGACATCACTAAACAGTCCTAGAATTCTTTCTTTATATCACACCATGGCAGGCATCACTAATCAATCCCAGCACAGCACAGTCCCACTGTTCTTTCAAAGATCTTTTACTCATCAGCATGGGTCTCTAGATAACCATATACAAATGAACATGATTTGGAACTTGGATCAAAACCAATTTACCACCTCTGGTTTTGCAGAAAGAACACTTAAGTTTAGAGTCAGAATATCTGAATTAAAATCACTAATTTTAATCATGACTGTCTAGCCTCTGTTTTGGTCTGTATGATAGTGTAGCAATGCATAATCCAGAGACTTGAGAAAACAGTTGAACATGACAATACTTAAAAAACAAGAAAACATATGTGATGGGTCCAGAACAGTGCCTGGCATGTTATGAGCACTCAGCAAATGATAGCCATGCATGAATATGGAGCAGCAGAAGCACATTATACTAGCACTCCCCACAGTCCGAGTGTGTAAAACAATAGAGCACCCTTCACCTGTTTCTCTCTTGCTGTCCTCAGTGAAGGCAGATGGGGAACAGCTCAGCTTTGTAATTCCATCACTTCAACTTCGTATTCTTAAAATTCCTATTAAGTCTCTCATTCCTGAACAAGCATAATGCTCACTTATTACCCTGAAAAGCAGTCTTGACACCTGTGTGTTGTCACATGCTTGCTGTCCTCTTGTGCTTTTATCATGTTCATCAGCAGCCATGGGTGTGAGCACACTGGCTGCCCGGAGCATCTTCACTATGACATAAAACACCCAGCAGTTATTTGTACAATTTATTTTCATACTGTTTCCACTGGTAAAATCTATCAGGGCGGTAAGGGAGGCTTTTTGGAAGAGGTTTCAGTATAGTTCACTGCAGTACAAGATCAGAAGAGTGGAGAGGTCTGGGGGCAAATTCCAGTGACACCTTCTGTCTGTGATGTTATTATTGGCTTATCTTAGACCCTGTTCCTACCTGAGAAGGGGTCATTTCCAGAGCTGAAACCCTAGTGAAAACTTGAGCAAATCAGACTCTCATGTTCATAAATCCACACATTTTGAGATATCAGTGACTTCAAAAATCTGTTTCCCAAGTTAAATATATAGTGCCTTTCCTCCTGTGAATCAGCTGCCTTCTTTCTGTACTACTGGTCTGTCTACAAGAGGAAAGCTGAGGATATCTTTTCCATGTGGCCCCAAAATCTCTCCAAAGATTCCTTCTGTTCTACTGTGGTCACCCTGCCTGAGAGGTAGCCAGGAATACTGTCTCTTTCCCTCTGGAATGAAAGAAGACAATTTCATCAATTCAGATTCAGTTTCCTTACATGAATGCATCTGCATAGCCTAGGTGTGCATTATTTGACATGGGGACATTGATAGGTGTAAAGGAGCTCCCCGCCTTCACTAAGTTTCAAAAGCTATGATGAGTGTTAAACAATATACAAAGGGCAAGGCAAGATGGAAACACTCTAGAAGAAATTACCAAAATGTCCTAGGAGTTAGGAGGCAGATAGCAGAAGTTTTTGAGGAAGAGTGAATAGGCAGCAGCAGAGGATGGCTGTGGCCCAGGCCTAGATGCTGGGGGTGGACTGAGGGAGCAATGGGCAGAAAGAATCACCAATGGAGCTAAGGGGGTGCACATAGCTTCAAGGGTGGATTTACATAAGGTATATGGGCTGAGGGAAAGGCCCTTCCTTACGTGGAGGTCCAGTTCTAAAGGTAGAAGGCCTGGTGCATGGAGGTACTGAACAGAGACCCACATGCTGTCCAGGTGGGGCTGCTGAGGGCTTGGACAACTGCAGGGATGGCTGGGCCTTGCTCACACTACTGAGCCAGCTTGCTGCAGGACTGAGTCAAAGACCATCCTCTCTCTGCTTCTGAGTTTTCATATCACTCAGGTTAGGAGGGAGACTTGCCCACTGTAGGCCTGTATTTCATAACAATAATGAAAAGACAGTGGAGCATCATGCTCTAAAATATCTAGAGCATGCTTCTCTGACAAGGAAGTAGGAAAGAAGTAGAATCTGCTTCCACTCATAGAAGTTGAGGGGCTGATTCTGTCCCAGCTCCACCATGCTTCGTCTGTTTTCCTGCCCTCTCCCTGTACTCCTTTGACTGTTGAGACTCCCTGCCAGGAGGTGCTGACACAGAGCAGGGCTGCTGCTTCCTGCCTGGGAAGCCAGCAAATCCTCCTTCCAGATCTCCAGGCAGCAGACCCTTTTCAGGTGCTGTCCTGGGCATCTTTCAGCGTCCCACATAAGTCATTAGGTTCCCCAGGGTGGGCCCAGACTTGCTGTTCTCTTGTCCCAGCCTCCCCATAACCCTTATGATGCTGAGCCGGTAAGCCTGGAATTACTGATCGCTGCAGAAGGCTGAGGCTCAGGATTAAGTTTAGGGAGTTCCGACCTAGGGAAAGCTCCACATCACTGCTGTGCTCCAGCTCAGTGTTCTTATGAATTTAGGCATGTGCATTATCATAGGAACAAAGTAGGTATTTGTTGAGTCTCCTGTTCCTGTGACATAGCTATCTATGCCCTGGTAGGAGGCGCGACAGGAACAGAGGCAGAAACAGTCTAAGTACGATCTTCCCTTCTGAGCACAGAGGCCACATTAGGCAGCAGGGTCCCCAATGTGCGAAGCACTGCCACTGTCAGTGCTGTCACTGCTCTGCTCCCACAGCTACTCACGACTCCAAGTCATTCCTTGTGACAGTGAAGAGCCTCCAAAGTGGGCAGGTCAGGACTTTCTCTTCCTTCAGCCTGAAGACAGGCTTGGAGCCAAGCATCTGAGCTCTTAGTCCAGGTTGCTCTTCACCTCACACCGAGGGAAAATGTCCCCTTTGGCCTCCACACAGGGAGAGGCCAGTGCAGGTGGGGCTGTCAGGGACAGCTTTGTGGAGAGCCTGATGCAGAGGCAGAGAGCTTGGGCTGCAGCTACAGCCAGGAGCGGGGCAGAGGATGAGGTTTGGATCGGGCAGCCTCCTACTGCAGGAAGGGCGGCTTGTCAGTCTGCAGCCTTACATGGGAACCCCCTGAGCCTGGGCTGTTATTCCATCTGCCCTACAGCACTTGTCCCAGAGAGATGCCGTGCCCACCACCCAGAAGTGTGCTGGGCAGAAAAGTGAGGCAGAAGGCAGAGGCTTTCCTAAGGGAAGGGAGCTACTATTTACCCAAGTCCACTGTGTGGCAGGCAGTGGTGTGCCAGCCCCAGGCCATGTAGCGGGTCACTTACGCCCCACGCCTCACAGCTGGCCTGACTTTCACAATTAGGGACTCCAAAGGTTACAAAAATGACCTCCCTGACTGCTGGTCCATCTTGTAGCTTGATTGACTTAGCTCCCAGCCAGCCACCACACTGCTTAGTTCGTCTGGTGCAACTAGATCTTCTGAGTCCTCGGCAGATGACCCCACTGACCCCCAGAACTCACGGAGCCCCAGCAGCTGCATCAGCCAAGGCCTGGCACGCATCTCGCATCAGTATCCATGTTCATCTAATAGGAGCCATGCACCAAGTTATTCAAGAACATTCCATTCCAGCACTAACTTCTTTTTTTTTTTTTTTTTTTTTTTTTTTTAATCCCCCTGCCAAGGCACAGCTCACAGAGGAGCTTAAATCGTCCACCTCATAGGTGGTGGAGCCAGGGCTCAAAGGTAGTCCCTTGATCTTAGACAGCCTCATGCCTTCCATGCGTCCGTCTGCCACAGAACCTGTAGACCGTGGCATCCGGGCAAGGGATCCATAGGTCCTAGCCAGCCCAGGCTGCCTCTAGCCTGTTTCAGGCACAGGTGGATACCAGAACTCTACAGAAAGCCTTTTGAAGACAAGCTTCATTACTTCTCAGTACTATGTGGAAAAGTTCCTGAAGGGCTGGTTCTGCTCTGAGTGGTGGCCGCTGGGAGCTGAGCCGTGGGAAAATGACCACAGCGTTCTGAGTACACTGCTACATTTCATCAGCTCAGTGGAAAAGGAACCAGAGCCCGGCCTGTTTGTGTACTGTTGAGTCTAAAGCCAGCCTGCAGGATAATTCTAGAAGAAGGTCCTGCTGTCCCAGGGGCATCTTCACAACATGGTCTCATAATTCTGACAAATTCTACTTTGGATCCTGACTCTCCTGGGCATTGTTTCATTCCAGAAGTGGCATGCATGTGCACAGCTATGTACTTGGGAGGAGGGGGTACAGGTAGAGAGTGAAGAGGGACTCTCAATCTGCGTAAGTGTGGCAGAGAAATATATACAGAAAGTACTGCCCTCCTGTTCAAACTTGAAAATCAAAATTCCTCTACATCAAATTGAACAGCCAAGACGTGCTGCAGGTTGGGTTTTGGATTTCCTGGCAGACAGGTGGTCTCTGTCCTGCAATTGGCTGTGGAGCCTGAAGTCCCTGTGCTTGTGTTCCTGTTGTGTTGATGGCAGGAGTGGGGGAAGAAACAGAATTTCAGGAATCTGCCAACCATCGAAATTCTCTTGGTGGCCAAGCCCAGAGGGGAGAAGTGGGCCACACTTTAGGGAGCTTTAGGAAGGACATCTAAGAGATAATGCTAAAGATTTGGTTTATGTCACCTTTAACAGACCTTTTTCTCCATCCTTCTTGGTTCTCAGGGATGGCAGTGATAGTACTGCGTTGCGAAAAAAAGTGATCTCCCTAATGTAGACATCTCAGTGCCAGCGCAGCCGTCCTTGGCTCATGAGGCACTTTCTCGCTGTGTGTGACATACTTGGTCTTGGGACCTTCTCCCTGGTGTCTTCTGGTGTTCATGCAAGCCACTGAGATTATCATATCATAAAGCAACCTGGAATTAGAAAGGGAAAAGATGGGCAGAAACTCATACTTAAGGACACAAAACCCAGTCCTAACTCAATCACTAACTTGCTGGTGTCTGGCCAGGTCACCTTAGCCTTTGGGCCTTAGTTTCCCCAGCTTTTAAATGAGGATGGGGGAGGCCAGATGATATCCAGGATGCCTCTGAGTGCTAAAATCACACTCTGCAGAGATGAGTGTTTTCTCACTGCCACTGAATGTTCAACCACACAGTGGGAGAGAGCTGTGCATGAGCTCGTCCTCTGCTGGTGTTCTGTGCTGGGTCAGGCTGCGGTGATCACAGCCGTGCAAGGCTGAGGAGGGTGGAATTCGAGCCTGGTATTCCCCTGCTTCTCTGAGGTACTGGCCAGGTGCCAGGTCCTCCCATCACCCCTCCTCAAATGATTGTGTCTAAAGAGATTCTTTTGATGCACACTGCTAGACCTGCCCATCAATCTTGCTCCTTTCAAAGCTACATGTGATGAACATCCATTCCTGAATTCTGGCAGTTAGAAAGGAGGTGTATTTTTCTCACCATTCAGCCCCCAGTTTCCCAGCATGCAGCAGCAGGGCAATAAACAGGCCAATCTTTTGAGGTCTTCCCAGGTGCCCTCTGCTTTTCATACCTAGATGTCTCTTTGCCCACTGGATTCATCAGTCATCCAGATTGTATTGAATGTAGGGAAAGATCCACGTCTCCTCCTTTGAGCACAGTGCTGTCACTAAGCCATCATGTTGAGCCATGCCAGCCTCCTACTGCACCCACCCTCTGGCCTAGGGCCTTTCCTCTGGTGACATCTGTCTGAGAGAATATTCTAGACACATCTATGTATATGTATATGTATATGTATATGTATATGTATATGTATATGTATATGTATATGTGGGGCGTGGCATACATGAGTATATATGTATGTTATATGGTGAAAAAAGTAGACAGTTTCTATCATGCCTAAAACTGCTTTTTATCTCTCTGTACAACAGGATCTTAATGCAAACTATCCAAATGGGATTCACTTTGCAAACCCAAAGGGCATTATTACTTCTTAGGGACACATCTCTAATTCTGGGCCAAAAACTAGTTATAAGCCAGGAATAATCTTCCTGGCCCCATCACAAAGCTCACCCAAGGAATGGAGTTGTAACAGGTGGCGGATGGCATTTGAGAAGAGAACCACCAGTGCTTCTCTATGATCTATGCACTATCCTCTCAATAAGTCTTTTCTCATGTGGGAGGAAAAATGAGAGGAAGCTGAGGGAAGCTGAGAGCCACAGGAGCCAGTGTGGAGACAGGCTCAGAAGAGGTAATCTGGTGGTAGATCTCTGTGTGCTCCCCACACATTGGGTTCCACTGGTGGGGTAACTGTGCTGCCCTGGCGATGCACTATTCAGGGGGTTGGGAAGGCCACTTACCTATCACACAGTGAGTCATCAATAAGCATCACCACTGAGGGTATGGTGGCTGCCACCAAAAGCAAAGAAGTCAGCTGAATCGCGGGACCCACTTTGTGAATCTGGAATGGACAGTTCTGGGAACTGCCAGAGTTGGTCACTTAAGAGAAAAAGGAGTGTGTGTGTCTGTGTGTGTGTGTGTGTGTGTATGTGTGTGTGTGTGTGTGCGCAGAGGGCTTGGCATGGTGGTAGCTCAGTTCATACATGCTCTGTGGCAGAAGATGGGTGTCTTTTAGGACCCAGAGCACTACAGCAGGACCCATGGGTGCACTTGGCACAGCACAGTGACCACATGTAGCACAAGGCATGCAGGACAACCTGCACACTTTCATGTGATTGCAGGCTGGGTACCAAAGTATGACCTCTAACTCAGCTAAGACTAACCTGACCAGTAAGGTGAAAATGTAGAAATAGTGGAAATCTTAAAAACCACCAATCTTGTTGAATAGGTTGCTCCATATTTCTAAATAGTTTAAAATATGTCAGAACTATTTTTTAGACACTTAATTTTTATCTCTCCTTTTTTTATTTTTTAAGACACTGGAGCTAGCATCCAGGGCCTTTTCTCTGAACTATAACCCTAACCCTTTAAAAATTTCTTTTATTTTGAAACAAGATCTCACTGAAGTGCTGGGTTTTACAGGCTGGTCTCAGAGTGTTATAGGCATATGCAACAATGCCTGGTGATCTCTTTACTCTGAGATCATTTAAACTTGCAGGCTCTATTGTTTTTCTTATGACCCATGTCTTTGATTTAGTAAGAACTCCTTTAATTAAAGCAAAATCAGGAGGGCTGGCCTGATAGCTCAGTGATCTAAAGTGCCTGCTTAGGCAGAGCCCAGTGCTTGGGGTTCGATCCACAGCATTGCTTGCCAGCCCCACCTTCAGGGCATGCTGAGAAGGGGAAGGAGACTCGGCATGATGGTGCCTGCCTATAATCCTAGCACTTTGGGAAGTCCAAAACAGGAGAATCACTACAAGTATGAGCTATGTAGTAAGACCCTATAGACCAGCGATTCTCAACCTGTGGATCGCGACCCCGGTGGGGCCCGAACAACCAAAACACAGGGATCGCCTAAAGCCATCAGAAAATGTTATTTGTTTGGAATTACAGTTTTGAATTAGCCACCAAAGTTATTTTTTTGGTTTGGGGTCACCACAACATGAGGAACTGTATTGCAGGGTCACGGCATTTGAAAGGTTGAGAACCACTGCAATAGACCCTCTAGACCTTGTCCTAAAATACAGAAAAGAAAAAAATCATGGCTAAAGCGCCTCATTTCCCTCTTGCGTTGTCACCTCCATTGAGAACGGTCTGGTGAAGAAGTTCCCAGTGATGGAATTAGTCTGGGATGTGGCCCTTCCCTCTCTGATGTGAGGACAGCAGTTCTGCCTTAACCACAGAGAGCAGGAAGCTGGGTTAGTTTCTGCAAGCTCCAGAAGGGAATGTCTAGCACAGCCAGGCTCTGCAGCAGAACACCCCCTCACCCTGAAATGCAATTCCTGAATCCTGGGACACTGTCTGGAGACTGAGGCTGGGACTTCTGCCTTCCTGGGACATTGCCCCTCTGAGTCCAGGCTGTAACCTGAGTGAACCATTCATGCAGTTCCTGTTGCTAAATCTAGCCAGCCACCTCACTGCACAGGGTCAGGCCCTCCTCTTCACTTCCTGTCCCCAGACCAGTGTGCTCCCTTGCCACCCTAAATGGCATTCAACTTTGTCCCCTCTGCCCATACCTGCCAGCACAGCTGCAAGACCACAGAGTGCTTCCCTTCCCTGTGAAGTGCAGGCCATGTGCCCCCAAACACAAGACCCTGAGCCTGGAGGGGTCTCTGCAGGAGTGTGCTGCTTCTCAGAGGAGTCTGTGGCCCAGATGATTTCCGATAGAGACTATTATTTTGGCATACGGAACACGAGGCTCTCAACCACGGATATTCCCAGAAGTTGAGCATGCTGTCAACACCTGCTCTGGCCTCTTTCCTCCCCCCACCCCTTCCTCTTGGCAAAACAAGTTCTCATTCATGTTCTTCCATTACTAGCCTCTTCTCCTGGCAACAAACATTGTAAATAGTTTATTTGTCCACAATATAATTGGTGTTGAGACACATGAGCTCGCTGGCTTTTGGGCCTCTTCTAGCACTAGAAATTCCTCTGGCTTTTATAGACTGTTTCATGGGCTATTAATGGGGAACAGACAACTATTCAAGCTAGCAATCCACAGGGGCCTGGAGACTTGTGTTCATATTACCCCAGTGTCATCAATCAAGAAGTGACCTGAAATATGTCGCTTTCCTTGTTGGGCCTCAGTTTCCTCCTGTCACATAGAAGCACCTGATGAGTTTGGGACGCTTCAACATAATAATGTGTTAAAGTGTATAAAGCACATTAATGTATGAACTCATGGTCATGTCCATGCCATGTGCCCACCAAGAGAATGATGAAGACTGAGGTGACAAAAAAACATTCTGGGTCAACTGCGAGAGAATCACTAACCCACAGGAGATAGAGTTCGTTCTGAAGGGAATTCACACACACACACACACACACACACACACACACACACACACACACATACACACACAGAAGCATTATCCTCAAGGTCACCTGTATGTCACAGTGACTCTGCCTATGGCCATACTTCTGCGGAGCTCTTCCCTAGATGAGGGACAAGGAAGGGCTGTGGGTAGGAGTTGCAGAGCAGTGAGAAGCCCATTCAGGAGCTTGGATGGAGGGAAGGACCTCTGCATGGAAGGGGCTAGGTTTCTGTAGAATTTAGGGACAAATTCACTAAAAGGAAGTCTCTGCTTCCTAGGGGAGAGCAGAAGTGGGCTTCAGCCATCCTGGAGGCCTCTGTCCCGGTGGGTGCTGGGAGAGCAAGAGAGTCCATTCCAGAGCGCAGGACATGACTCCTCCAAGTCTGAAGGGAAAAAGCATGCCATAGGTGCCCAGGGGCATGCTGGGTGCCTGCAGACTGTCAGTACTTTAGCAAGCTTCTTTCTGACACATGTGACAACCAAGGCCCTATTGGAGCCTGGAAAGCAGTGCATTGGGCTGATGGGAAGGTTGTCCTCTGTCAAGGGTTGGCTCTTACAATGTTGTTAATGATGACAGTGTGAAATTTCTATGGACAAACTGAGCCATGTGGAATGGGCTAGAGTCCCAGGATTCCACTGGTGAGGATGGCGATGGGTTGTTGAGGTGGGGAGGTCAAGGAGAGCAGGTACACTGCAGGAAGGAGTGTCTGGGAACACAGCGGATACAGGCCCAGCTCTGTCACTGACCGGGTTCTTGTCACTGGACTTCATTTAACCTCCGTGAGAGTCAATTTTCTGAAATTTACAAGGAAGAAAATATCTTCCCTCATATTTCACTGGGCTACTAGATTAGTCAGCTGGAACATACTGTGTAACAAATTAGTAGTGTGACATTTGAGCCACCAAATGTCACTGCCCTGTCTTTTCTTTCTGGGGTTACTTTCTTTTTCTGATCTCTGGTGCTGTGGAGTGATGAGAGTTTTCAGGTTGGGCTTGAAACTACCACCTGCCTCTTTTGTTATTAGCATCTATCTTTCCCTTGGGGATCAATGTCTCTGAGGTGACACTAAGCCACAGCAGTGGAGATGGACAGGGTCCACTACCATACTTGCCATGAGGTGGCCTCAGAGCTGACCTCTTTGTGTTCTGTGGCCACAGTTTTCTTTGTGGCATAGGTTAATTTCTGCCCAGAGCTGTTATTCAATGAACAAACAAACAAACAACAAAAAAAAAAAATCAGTGGGAAAAAAACCTTGTCATAATTAAAAAAAAAAAAAAGTAGGGCAGGCCAGAGAGTGCAGTGGACTAAAGTGTTTGCTTAGGCATAGTGCAGCAGCCAGGGTTCAATCCCCAATGTGCTGTGCTGGCCCTGCCCCTAGGGCATGCTTAAATGACGATGGAGACTGGGCATGCTGGTACACACCTGTGATCCCAGCTCTTGACAGACTGAAAACGGGAGAAATACTCAGTCTGATCTATGTAATGAGACCCCATAGACCTGTACCTAATACATTTAAAAAATTAGAAAATTTTTTTTATTGTTTAAATTTAACACGAGTTATATTACATATTTTCATCATCAGATCAGTTTAGATTAATACATATAGGTATATGAGATTGATCAAACAATTAAACATTAACCAAATCAACATTATTATTATTTTTTCTTTTCCCCTTTCTTTTCTTTGAAAGTTGACATATTGCATATTGTCCTCACAATCGTTCTACAGAGTACATTGTATGGGCATGACCCACCTCCCTATTGATGTTGCTTAGAAAAAAAAAAGGAAAAGAATATACTTCTCTTTGGACTACGAGGAAGCAGGTACATATACAGTCAAATGTTCTGCAATTGCAGTGGGCCACCAGTGAAGCTTGTGATGTTGGAGGCTATTGAATCTAAGCCTCCTAAAGCTCGTCTCACCAATCTAGCTCTGTTTCATGCATTGTAATTAAGCATTTTTTTTTTCCTGCTGGGTGGTTAAGGGCAAGTTGAAGCAAGACCTGTATAACAAAACGTTCAAAAAATTAGAAAAGTTAATAAAGGACTAAGGCTATGACTCAGGGGCAGAGCACCCCTGGGTTGAGTGCTTAATACCACACACAATATACATATATATACATATATATATATATATATATATACATATATATATACATATATATATATACATATATAACTAAATTAAAAACCAGCTCCTTCCTTTCAGTGGGATTCACCAAAATCATCTTTCCCACCCCCAGATTCAGCCCTAAGCCTCAGACTTTCCTCCTCCCGTTCTGTCCCATTGAGGACATTGAGCCTCTTCTGACCCTAACTTTTGCACAGCTCCTGCACAACTCCAGGGGGCTCAGTGCCATTTGGTCCACAAGTGTAAGTGAGCTCAGCAAGGTATGACGCCCTGGACCACAGAGAAAGATGAGACCTGGGCCTTGTCCTGGGCTGCTGGAAATCCAGGAAATATATGGAGCTGCCATTCTTTCCCTGGCCTGGCAGGAAGCCCTCGCCTTCCCAGCTGCAGCCCAGGAGCGTTTGGTCACAGTTTGTGCTTTCACGGGCCCCCTTGTGATGGCATTTGGCTCTTGACAGTGCCAGAGGCCTGTGCATGGAAAGCTGAGGGTCCAGAATGGTTCTGTTGGGAGGTAGAGGAGCCTTTAACAGGTGGGTAGTTTTAGGTAACTGGGGATATCCTTTGGAAAGGGATCACGGGATGCCTGTCTCTGTCCCTCTGTGCTTTCTGTCTGCCACGTGACCAGCTACCTCTAACACATACACCTCTGCTGTAGCATACTGCCTTGACACAGGTATTTAAGCCATCGGGCAAACAACCTTGGACTTAAACCTCCAGAACTAGGCACCTAAAATAAATCTTTTTAGTTCTCTGGTGTTTTGTTATAGGAATGGAAAGCTGACTAGTCATCTTAGGTGTTTAATTCCATTTGCTTTTACTTGTGGCTCCTCAGCTCTTATGCCTTCCGTCCTATCTTTCACATCTACTGATCTCATGCCACTGAAGGGCTGGAGGCCTTGTTAGCGGAAGCATGGCCTGGCAGGTAAATGCAAGAGAGGAGACTCAGCCCCAAGTGGCTGTTCAGGACCCCTGCTGCATCAGTGTGGGTACCTCTGTCTAGCACAGAGAAGCTGCCTTTTGCCTTGCTCTCCCAAAGTAAAGCAGCTGTGCTGGCCTGGACAGTGGGCTGCAGCTGCTGGGAAGACAGCTTAGCCTTGCCTTAGGCATCCATAGCACAGCTACTGGGATGCACTTCTGTAGAGAAAGGAGCATTTGATGCTTAAAAAGTTTTCTTAGGGCCGGGAAGATAGCTCCATGGCACAAGTGCCTGACTGGCAAGTGCAAAGTAGCGAGTTTGGAGCCCCAATCTCACAAAAAAAGAAAAAAAATAGTTTTCTACTCTGATTTTTTTCCTCTTTTGAATTTCTTAGAGCTTCTTTGTTACTTTTTCTTCTTCTTCTTCTTCTTCTTCTTCTTCTTCTTCTTCTTCTTCTTCTTCTTCTTCTTCTTCTTCTTCTTCTTCTTCTCTTCATCCTCCTCCTCCTCCTTCTCCTTCTTTGTCTTTTTGAGGCAGGGTCTCACTATGCAGTTCAGGATGGCCTTGAACCCACTTTTGTAGCCCAGGCTGGTCTTGAACTAACACTGCCTCAGCCACCCTAGTGCTGGGATTACAGGTGTGCATCACCACATCTGGCTTGTTTTTCTTCTATAAATGAATCTTGCACATTTATATCTAGTAATTTGAACAACTAATTAGAAGATAGCATTGTGTAATACAACAGCCATTTTTGAATTCCCGTTACTTTGTTTAGGGAAATCTTTTATCATTTCTTTTTTTGAATCTTATTACTTTTAATAAGAAATAACAATGTGACAGTTTCAAAACACATTAGTAGGACAGTCACGTTAATTAATACAATGCATATTATTGTCTTTATAGTAGTTGTTCAGAGTAGAAGATGCAGACATGTTAACTTTTCTAAACACTATTGATGGCTGACACTGAAAAAAGTTCTACAAACCGCTGTACATGTTTTCAATGTAAACCATGAGGCGCCTTGACTGATCTTGTCCAATACGAAAATTACATGTTTTGTTATACAGGTCTTGCCTTAACTTGGCCTTAATCATCCAGCAGAAAAGTGTAACCACGAGGCATAAAAAGTAAAGCCAAATTAGTATGCTGAGCTGTAAAAGGCTTAAGTCAACAGTATCTGACATTGCCAGTTCTGCTGATAACCCACTGCAATTGTGGACTATTGGACTATTCATGCAACTGCTTTCTCTTAATTCAGTGAGAAGAAATATTTGTACCAATATTTGTATGTTGTATCATTTTTAATGCTGTTTCTTTTTCTATCACTGTTGTGTATTATTCAAAAATAAAATTAAAGGGCTGGCCAGATAGCTCAGCAGATTAAAGTGCCTGCTTAGGCAGATGCAGAGGCAGGGGCTAGGGGTTCTATCCCTGGCTTGCTGTACTGGCCCTCCCCAGGGGCATGCTGAGACACGACTGACACTGGGCCTGGTGGTCTGCACCTGTAACCCCAGTGCTTAGGAGGTTGAAAACAGGAGAATCCCCACAAGTCCAATTTATGCAGTGAGATCCTGTAGATCCTTACAGCCTGCCCTAAATATGAAAGGAAGGAAGGAAGGAAGGAAGGAAGGAAGGAAGGAAGGAAGGAAGGAAGGAAAGGCAAGAAAAGGAGAGAAAAGAAAAGAAAAAGGAAAGGGAAAAGGAAAAAGTCTTTGCCCAGGCCATTCCTACCTCCTAGGACCAGAAATTCTTCCCACCTATCTGGCACGAACATAACCCTCATTTCCTTCCCTCTTGGACCCTCTGGCCACTTGGTCACTCTGGACATTGAATAAATAGAGTGTGAGTGCCCCATAGCAGGGGCCTTGGGAGCAGAGCACCATGTCACTGTTTCAGTGGCACCCCCTTGGGAGTGTGAGGGAGCACTGGCAATAATCGTGCCAGGATACAAGCATAAAGGCCAGGCTTCTTAGGAAGTTCATCCCTTGGATCCAGTGGTTTTCCAGAATCTCTTATTGAGTGCTATGGGTCAGTGTCATCGTAGGTGCTGAGGTTACCAAAGCGCACACAAAGAGAAGGGGATTTGACGTGAAAAGGGATGTTCTTAAGGAGCAGTATGTGCTGAGAAGCCAGTGGGGAGGCGATGCCCGAGCAGGTGCTCCTGGATAGAGAGATGCAAAGGCGGGAGTGAGGTGAAGGGAGGAACCAGAGGACTTCCCATTCGGGTGAGCACTCTGGTAGTGTATTCAGAGGTGGAAGTTCCTCTCCATGGCACCAGTGATACTGAGGAAAGAGGTACTGAGGAAGCTCAGCTTGTCTTAAGGTGACATAGAAGAGCATGCACTTCTCCAGCTGAAAAGTGACACAGTGTCATTTAGCTCTAGAAAGTTCATCCCATTGCAATGTGCAGAAGGAATGGTGGGGGAGGCTGGGGGAGCGCACTGTGAGGTCTGGGGGATCAAGGCAATCCCATGAGTGTGATCCAAGCAAGACGCAGCATGGGCCATGGAGGAACTACCAGTGGGATTCTGGAACTAGGCAGAGGCAGAAGGGCCTGGAATGCAAGATTCATTTGACATGGAGGGCAGAGAAGAAAGAAAACACAAGCATAAGCTCTTATGCGGCTGTCCTTTCCCAAGGGGAAAAAATGTAGGAGGCCAGAGAGAGGGCAGGGTAGGGAAGATGATGACCTCAGCTTTGGATGCACTGTCTCGGAGTGGGTAGGCCAGTGGAATGGCCAGGGGACCTCGGGGCTGGAGTATGGGGCGATGACCCCTGCCAAGGCTGTCTGCAAGCAAGTAGAACGAGACTGTGTGTGCCTAGCCACAGGGGAGACAGCAAGGGGTGAGAAGGCCACGAGGGGCCAGAGGCACGATGAGGCTGAGCAGTGCTGCCCTCACCCATGGAGAGTGGCAGTGTCCAGCGGCTCAGGAACCAAGGAAGGAAGGGCTGCAGGGCATCTGTCTGACTTGATGTGCAGCATTCTGAGGGTTCCTGGACAACTGCTGCTGAGGGACCTGGGCTGCTGGTGGGGACAGAAGGAGAAAACACTGCCTATTTGCAAGTAGAGGTCACAACTGAGGTGCCCTTAACTCCCAAGTGGCTGGGACCACGCTGCTGCCATTATAGGACAACTATTTCTTTTTCTTTTCTTGGATTTAAGTAAATAGCACCAGAATATGGAATAGTCCCTTCAGAAAGGAAATCTTAAAGGAGAGATGGATTATGGATATTGCTGGAGAGAGACAGAATAGGGCTCTGGAAGAGGAGATGGAGAAGGTAGTTGGAGAGCAAGTGGGAGGATTGTTAGAATTGGGGATGAGATTGACTGCCACTCAGAGAACGCTGGGGCTCTCTTCTGGGTGGCCCCATGTGATGGTGGGCCCAGAGCACTCCTGCTCCTGAGTGTTTGTTATTCCAACATAATAATGTTGCCTGGCAAGCACTTCCTGACCATGCAGAGCAGCCCGTGTTGTGCCTGGGTTTTGCAAAGAGCTCTACTGAAGGCTACGTCACAAGGAGACAGGAAGCTCCAGTCTGTGTTTCCCTTCCTGGGTTGGCAGTGCAGAGATTTAAGTGGCCCAGGTTACAAAAGCAGTTGAGGTCCACTGCCCTTGTATCTGGGAGCTTGGGTGAAGCAGCCCAGGCACATTCCACACCTTGGAACACATTACAGTAGAGGGTCTGGGTCTCCCTGGTATTCTCACCCTGCTCCTTCCAGCATCTATGGAGACGGCTGCTGGTGCTCCAGGTCTTATTCGAGAGGTTCTGTGTTAGATCTTCAGATTCTGCTCACCAGAGACACTGGAACTGTCGGGTCTCAAAATCACTTCAGGTCACGACCCAGCGTTCTGTGTCTATGTCCTTGCCTAAGCAGCTTGTACAGCAGTTCTTAGGAGCTGAGGAGCTGCTGTTTTGAGATGCAGTTTCAAGCTCTTTTGCAATTGTCCTAGTTTAGATGACAAGGTTCTACTCACTCTCAATTGTAGGTAAGATGAAAAGTTGAGCAAATTCTCACCTGAGGAACTCTGGCATTTTCCCCTATGTGCTATGATATTAGAAATAATCAGTGTCCCACAAGGAGATGTCATCCAGGAAATTATGGTACCTTTTTATTATAGAATATTAATAGCCAATGACATTTTGTTTAGGTACAATTTTAGTATGATAGGAGATTACTTTGATTGTAATATTAAATAAAATGAAATTACAGAATGATAGATATTAAATAATCTCAACTTTGCAATGCATAGAAAACCTTTGTGGGTTATTTTTTTAAAGTTTCACATAGAGCTGGTAAGATAGCTCAGAGGTGGGCCGGGAAGATAGCTCAGTAGAATAAACACTTGCCTGGGAAGTGCGAGGCCCTGAGTTCAATCCCCAGTTCTGAAAAAAAAAAAAAAAGAAAGAAAAGATAGCTCATAGGACTAAGTACGTGTTTTGGCAAGCACAGGGATCAGGGTTCGATCCCCAATCCCACATGCCAAGCCAGCCTCATCCTTGGGGTGCACTGAGCCTGCAAATGAGTCCGGGCATGATGGTGCATGCCTATAATCCTAGCGCTGAGGAGGCTGAAAACAGGGAATCACTGCAGTCTGAGCTTCACAGTGAGACCTTGTACCAAATACATAAATGAAAAAATTTTTTAAATAAGAAGCTGTACATAAATACACCATGATATTAATTGTAGGAGCTAATAGAATCATTTATAAATTGCTATGTTTCCAAATTTTACTTGATATGTTAATATTGCTTTTATAATAAGGAAAAATAATCTATCTACCAAAACATAGTTATGGGGAAAATTGTTTGAACATAAAAATGAATTTATACAGGTACAGTTTTATTTGACCTTCTCAGAAAACTACTCCGTGGTGTTCCTGGTGTCTGAGTGCCCAGGAGGCAGCCTCTGCACATGGTCTGTCACTTGAGGATGCACCTTACTTTGGTACCAGGGCTGTCTGGGTTTAAATCTCAGCTTTGCTTCTTCTAAGAGCTATAGTCAGGCCATGGGGAAACCCCAGGCAAAACTTTCTTCTCCAGCCTTAGTTTCTTAACTGAAGAAATAGAATACATACCTTTCATCTCTTCTTTACGAAGTCAGTCATTTTTAAGGTTATAGAAAAATTCATTTTGCTGCAAAGTCTGACCTGAATTGACATAATTTTATTACACTAAAATGAATATTTAAATTTATGCAGCATGAATATTAATGTATTCAGTCATGAGATGCTGTTCCAGACTCCCAGGAGAGTACTAGGAAATATACATGGTTTCCAACAAGAGATTGGGAACTGAAGGAGCTGTCTCTTAGTGTTCTCTGTTTATGATAGAGTAAATTAGCTTTGTTGTAGAACTCTTAGCCTTGTTCCTAGCCCTCAGTGATTGTCATTGTGTTTGTTCTGTTTTGTTTTTGAGACAAGGTCTTGCCTGAAGTTTAAGCTGATCTTGAATTCACGATGCAACCAGAGCTGACCTTGAACTCACAATATTCCTCCTGCCTCAGCCACTCCTGTCCTGGGATTCCAGGTGTGCACCACCATGCCCAGCAGTGACTGTCATTGTTGATGCTGTCATTATTCTTGAGCCTTCGATCACAGAGAGTGATCACTGCTTGTCCTCTCTTTTCTATTCCTTGTAGGGGTGTTTGATAAGAAACCTGAACTATCCAGCCCCCTTCCTCCTTCCAGATTTCTGACCTGGAGAATTAGTCACAGGAACAGTGCAAGTGAACAGGATACCTGGATATTTGAAAAATTAACTGAAGAATACATTTCATGTCCTTGATGAAGTCTCAAGGTCTAAGTTCAGGATGGAACTGTAATATACTTGCAGCATAGTTGCACTGCATTGATATGTGTGCTTTTAAGCTCAAACTATATAGTCACTGCTTTAAGTAGTCTCAAGATTTTAATTGCAAACTAATATCTTTAAAATATAATTCAATTCACAAATTGATCCACATTCAACTTTTTTAGGAACAAAGTCAGGGTAGATACTGAGCTCCACCTGCAAAACTATAATGGTTCCTTCTTCCTTTCCTTGGAGGAGTCTATGCACCATAAATCCTGTTGGCATGACACTAGCCAACTACATGATGAATGTCACCTAGGGGAATTAAAATGTATCATGTTAAAGGATCAAAAGTTCTGCATGTTGAATCAATGCCAATAAGAAAAGGAATTTCTACACTCTCTGGTTTGACCACAGACAGCAACCACCCCTTCCCCACCAACCATGTGATGCAGTGTTCCTGGCTGGAGGTCGCAGCTGCCTGCATAGTTCCAAGGCCCCAACACCTTCTTGGGCAGAGAATTTAGAGGCACAGCTCTCACATTCTAAAGGAACTGTCTGGTAGTTTCCACAGCAAATCCGGTTAACCTGGCTGTTTCAGCTGGACACCCTAACACTCTCTGGATCCTTTAAACAAAACAGAGCTCCCTGACAAAGGTGGTGCTGTGTTTTGCTCATTGATGTTTACAGGAGAGCTAGTCTGATGAGCAGAAATGCCTGCTTGCCTGCCTGCTGAGAGGGCTCCAGCCCCCTTCTGCTCAGTTCAGCAGGCCCATTCTAGTGTCAAGACAGACACTTGCACACCTTTGGCTTCCAACCCGTCCTTCATTATTAGCCCCAAATCACAGGCATCCGTGCCAAGGCCATCAGTGTAATTAGAGCTTCACAAGTCAGGCCCCCAATTACATGAGTTTACTTGTCTCATTAGCCCTGCTCCACATCCAAACCCATCATCAACGGTGTTTACTTTCATTGTTGTTGCCATTTTCTTAATACAGGTATTGTTGGGTAGGAGTGCTTTCAATATTTGCTTTTGCTTAGTTTGTTGTTTGATCTTCAAAGTACAGTAAATCTACAGACTGAACAGATCTGGAGCAGGGGAGGGAAAGTAGTAGAAGAGGGGGGAGGCTTTTCTTCCTTTGGAATTAGAGGGCAATGGGTGCAGAGGGCGAGCCAATGGTGTGCTCTGCCCCCCACCCCCCGAGATGAATTCTTGCAGTCAGTAGCACTCTAGCTTTGGAAAATTTATTTGTGTGAACTGATGCACCACATGCTATAAGAATAGAGAAAGCATGGCTTACACTCTTGTAGATGCAGGATGCCCCCTTCTTTGGTGATTATAGGCATGGAATTTTTCCTGAGTTCTAGGGCTTTGATTGTAGACATCATTGTCTTTCCAGAAAGGTATAGACTCTGGGGTCAGGAAGCAGGGTCTGGTTGTGGTTAGACCTCTAACTTGTAACAATTTTGAGCCTTTCACTCACTACACTATGCCCTGGACTTCTCAGCTTTAAAAGAACAATGTCTTTGCTCTCTGTAGTCTTCCTAACTCTACCTTTCTTTAAAAGCCAGGGAAAGGGCAAGGAATTTTCAGTTGTGGTCCTCAGTCTGTAGTAGGTGCTCAAGCAGTCATCATTTTTCCTTCAAGAGAGTTGATTGTGTATCCCGGGTGTGTCGCTGTCACACACTGAGACCTGTGTGTTTTCTTGAATGTCTGGGACTTGCTCCAGCCATTCTGGTCTGCTTTATACCCAGGGTATGCCTAGGATTCTGAACCCATCAATGACTACCATGCTTCTAAGGGAGGAGGGGAATCACAGGGGTCCCTAGGCTCCTTAGACACTTGGAATCTGTCCCCACCCCTTGTACTAAGTGCCTCCAAAGCTATGAGTCCCTCCTTCCCCTGACTTCTAGAAATCCACAGGGTAGTGTGAGAATGTGTTTGGTATGGCTGTTAGGCTAACAAACTCAGCCACCAAAAAAAAAGCATATGAAGAGATGGGAGGGTCTCTTGGCACCCACAAAATGAGTGTTGGAAGTTGTGTTGGAAAACTCTCCTGGGCCTTCACTTACCACAGTGGGTTGCCACCTGAGGGGGAGCCGTGCGGGAGAAGAAGACAATAGAATGCTGTGTTGCCTCGCTAAGAAAGCAGGCTCCAAGCAAATCATGCAGCAGGCTGGGCTGGGGCACTGGTCAATTAGCCCCACTGCTTAAAGGAGATTCTCTCTGCAGCTGTTGGCAGCAGGCAGGCGGGAGCAGAGGCAGCAGCTCCTGGGCACAGGGAGGTGACCCTGCAGTAATCCTGAGAGGGTGCTGCCAGGAGGAAAAGCAGAAAGCTCCTGTCCCTGATGCTACCTCTGCTTCTTGGACAGGGAGCTTCAGAGGGAGCTGAGGTGTTGTTCTGGGAAGAGTGGTGTAGGAGACGTGGAAGAGGTGACCAGGAAAGTGAGCGTGCACCGCTCATGCAGAGTGACCAGCATATGGAACATGTTATCCGGGAGGGTTACAGGCTGAGCAGTTCCTAGGGGCTCCAGGGGAGAGCGGGGGAGGGGAGCCTACCGAAGCTCAAGGAGCTTTCTAAACGAAAGGAATTCGAGAAAGGCTGGAGAAATAATGAGAAATGCAAACTTGACCCAGAGTTTCTTTTCTATCTCGGGGACTCCTCCACTGCCTATCCTTGTAAGTTTCCTGTTCTGGGACCAAGCCACTGTTGCTGATGGTCTTGTCAGCGGGGGCAGTACTGGCAGACTGGGGGTTGAAGGTGACCCAGGAATTGGTTTGCTCCTGTGCTGGTGAGACCTCAGCCTGGCTTTAGACTGAGGACAGGCCAACAGCTGGAACAGGAAGGGTCTAGGTGCTGTTTTCTTCAGGTCTTTCTTTTGCATGCAGGAGGAAACTGATGCGTGCCCCAGGTGGGGAGAAGACATGCCCAGAGTGCTTGCTGTGGCTAGGTGGGTCAGCAGGGGCAGGTCCTGCTCCCCAACAGTCTCCCCTTCTCAACATTGCCCTCTCAGCATGCCATGCAGCACACACCACACAGACACACACAGGCATAGACAGACAAACATATAGCCACATCCATACAGGGACATGCATGCCAACACATGCACAGGCGCAGTCACAAACATCATACATACATGCTATATGCTGACATGTGTACCACAAACACACATAGACACACATGACACACACAAGTGATACCTGTTTCCCAACAGCATATGTACTGTTCTGGGTACTTTTCTCTTTCCAGCCTCTGATGACAGCAGTGCCACTGTGGATGACCCCTAGACATTCTTAGGCAAGGACACAGGTCATGTACCATGACTTGTTTCATGGGCCACTGTAGCACTGCCAGGAGGCTCTTTGAAACTGAGTCCCCATAATGCCCATGTCCCCTCCATGTCTGGGACACCAGCCTGCCCACTACCTTGACGAGTGGGATGACAGAGCTAGCGTAGGATTTAACAAGGTTGGGAAAGGTGGTGGTGGCAGTGGACTCTCAGAACTCGGAGGCTCCAGGGCAATGCCGCCTCCTAGCTTTCCTTTCTTGTTATAGGACTGTGACTCAGCTGAAGCCACCACTTTCTACAAGCCCCACCTTCTATACTTCTCTCTCTTCTCTCTTCCTCTGTCTGTCTGTCAGCCCCCCTGTCTCTCTCTCTCTCTCTCTCTCTCTCTCTCTC
This sequence comes from Myocastor coypus, assembly GCA_004027025.1. Taxonomy (NCBI): domain Eukaryota; kingdom Metazoa; phylum Chordata; class Mammalia; order Rodentia; family Myocastoridae; genus Myocastor; species Myocastor coypus. Next base: position 18,420 of record PVJA010010577.1, on the reverse strand, counting down.
TCTCTCTCTCACACACACACACACACACACATACGTACTCACACACAGGCACGCACACACACGTGTGCATGCATGTACAGTGCACAGATACCCTGAATTCTCTGAGGACAGGGGTGACTCCCCCTTCAGGCAACGGACAGCAAGGGACCTCCATGTCCTTTAGGGTCTGGCTCCAAGTTCCTGTCCATCCTTTTTCATGTTAGACCTACCCTCTAAGAACTTCGTTTGGGCTGTCTGAGCAAGTGCAATGAAATGTTGTCATTGTAAATGACACCAGTAAGCCATAGTAATTTTTCCAGCTGTGAGTAACTGCTTAGTTTTTGCTCTGTAACACACCATCTCAAAATGTAGCTTGGAACGATAAGCATTTCATCATTTCTCTCAAATGTAAGGGTCAGAACTTTGGGTGAAACTTAACTAGGTGATTCTTCTATGCCACGTGGCCTTGACAGAGCTTGCTTGGTTGAATTTGGCTGGCAAGTGGGTCAACCAGGTCAGCTTCACTTGCAGGACTAGGTCTCTACCAGGGATGGCTAGAAGGCTGGTCTCAGTTTGTCTGCCCAGGAGACCCTCTCCAACATGGCCTCTCCAACATGGTGGCCTCTGGTCCCGTAGATTATTCACATGACAAGGCCACCAACACTTTGACTTTTATGGACTAGCCCTGGAAATTGCATAATGGTATTTCCACCATTGTTGACCAAACCAGGCTAAGAGAGGGGAAATACATACCTTTGCTAACATGGAGGAGTTTCAGAAGTTAGTAGCCATACTCCAAACTGCTAGTCTTGCATGTACACGGTATCTGGTCCAAATGTTTTTTTTTTTTTTTTTTTTGCTAGACTTTCATATAAAGTAGCAGGACATGATGGTGTATGCCTTTAATCCAAGAACTCTGGGAGGCTGGAGCAGAAAGAGTCTGGATAACTGGATAACTCAACAACTTAGTAAGATTCTTCTCAAAGAAATGAAAAGGCTGCAGATGTAGCTCAGCGTGCAGGCCCCGGATTCAGTCCACAGTTCTGGAAATAATAATGATTTACCCACTTTTACTGTATGATAAATTGGGAAAGTCCCTCCTTATGCTGAAGCCTCCCCTGACAACCTCCAGAGATGTCTTCTGAGGCCTGTGTTGTGCAGCTTCCCTATTATACCTTCTCTTCTGTCTGCACAACGTCATCAGGGAAGGGTGTGCCTCAGTCACCTGGTAGCTGGCCAGAAAAGAAAGAAACCTTTGGGAAACTGACATTTTCTAACATCATGAAGGATGGAGGAGGAGCAGGGAGGTCGCAGAGACACCAAACCAACAATCACAGCGCAGTCACTGGAGTGACGGCAGGCAGGAAGGAAAGCACTCGCACTCCCAAGCACCTATGCAGGGCGTAGACAGTGAAAGGAGGAAGGGAAGACAAGGACTCTGCTTCCATTGGGCACATCACCAAGGCCCCAGTGCTCTCCCTGGGCAGCCCGGAACATCCCAGAAGCGGCCCACTCCTGGGACTCCACGTCCTCTCCACCATGGGCAGATTTCCCTCCACGTGTGTTCATGAGGACTGCACACTGCATCATAGCATAGGGCACTGGAGATTCTGGTTCTACATCTTCTACAGTTTCCTTTCTTTTTGGTGAGTCCATACTCTTGCCATTATACAAGAATCTTAGGAGAGATTTCAATACTAGCTCCTGGCTTTCAAATTTCTGAGGGACACAGAGAAACAGGGAAGACTGGAAAACAAGACTGAAAATAGGGAACAGGGGTACTGGCTCAGGATTGGCATAAAGTAATCCAGGTAGTCCAGCCAGAGTGAACCTTTGAGATTTTTTAGTTTAAGATTTCTAACCCTAAGGATCTGTGGCCTACTTAGTGGGGCTTTAGGAAGTCTGCAAAGCACCTTTAATTTTTTGTGGCAAAAATTCTCCTTTATGAACACATGTATGCTTTTAGCCAAAAAGAAAGTCTTGATCTTTAATCATATTCTAAAGTGGATCTGGCACCTTGAACAATTAAGCCACCCCCAGAAAGCCATGTAATTCTTAACCAAGGTTGATAAAGTCTGCCTGGATAGTATTTAGAAGAGTGGGTCATTATTTTGGTTGTCACTAGAACAAGGGATGGGGCATGCTAGAGTATCAGTAGATAAGGACCTGAGTTTTGTGTAGAATAGCTTGCCACAAATACAAGTCACACCACTGTGATAGTTCAGTCCCCAAAACATGCAGTGATTTCCTTCCAGCCATCAACTAGCGAATGGCTAACTTCATTAATAAGTACAGCCAATGATCGATCAAAAATCTGCATTTGATTCTTTTCATCAACTAAATTAGCTACTACTTCAAACATGGGATCCTACAGGTTCTTGGTCTTCTATAAATAAGAAAGAAGGAAGGAATATTTTTAAAAGTAAACATGAGCTTGCTCGCCTCATGTTGAATTATGTTTTCCAGCAGCCAAACATGAGTGGCACCAGCACTACACTGAGACATGTCCTTTGTACATTTCAGCACATCTGTCTTTAATCTCTTTCTCTAAAAAGGGAAAAGAAGCACTGATACAGTGTGGTACTCGCTGCCTGGATTGCCGCACCAAAGTGCACCAAGTGCCTTGAACTCGGAATGCGTTGGGAGGCAGGAAGTGATGCTCGCTGAAAATTAAGACCCTGGGCATCACACAGATGAGGGTTTGGATCCTGGTTCTACCTCTTAATGCCAGCCTGCCAGCCTGGGCAGAATAACTTAATCCCTCTGGACCTCAGTTTCCTCAGCTGCACAGTGGGGATAATAATCGTATCAGTGAGGATTAATTGAAATAATCCATGTAAAATGTTCTGAAAAGCCTAGCATATGCTGAGGCTCAGTGAAGGTTAACTATTATTATTAAAGGCAGCTTTGAATGCTGAGGGCTTGTGCCAAAACAGCTTTCAGAGGACAAGCTCTGGACTGGTCTGATGTCTTGCCCTGCTGTCCAGAACAATCCCTAGACTGTTTAGGATTGAAGTCATAATGCCTAGTAAGTGCCTGTCACACACTCCTGTTTGGGATGAAGACGGATTTCTTTTCTTTCTTGTGCACCTCCTAGTGTCATGACATGAGTAGGTAAGAACAGGCTTAGAAAATCACGAGACATCTCTCGTGCCTCAGTTTCCCTATTTGTAATAGTGCCCAGATGAATGATAGCAGCTGTGGTGCACAAAGGAAATAGACATAAAACCGGGCGTGGTGGCGCACGCCTGTAATCCCAGCACTCGGGAGGCTGAGGCAGGAGGATTGGTGCGAGTTCGAGACCAGCCTGGGCTACAAAAGTGAGCTCAGGACCAGCCTCAACTGCATAGCGAGACCCTGTCTCAAAAAGACAAAAACAAAAAACAAAAAAAACAAACAAACAACAACAAAAAAAAGGGAATAGACACCACGTAGAGGGAGTCAGCGGTGGTCCCCGTAGTCCTCAGGCAAAGAGCACTCTGGGAGATGGACAGCGCCCAGAGCGAAGCCAGCCAGACAGGGCCCTGTGAGCCAGCACCTCACCCTCCTGGCAGGGGACCAGCTGTGTGCAGAGCAGGAGGCTGATCCCCAGCCCCACAGGAGGAAGATGGCTATTCTCCGTGCAGCCAAGACCTCTTGGGGCCAAGCCCTGTCTTGCTGCTACTTCTATGGTAAATTCACACAAAGGGGCTTTGGGTGTTGCCAAGCCAGCTGTGGTCTCAGTAGGAAAGAGGTGCCCAGAGTAGAAACAAAATGGCAGTCATGCTTTGTGATTTCCCTGAGGTCCCTACAAAGTCAATTTCCTTATTCTGTCATTCTGAGTTTCATTCTTGGCTGGGAACACAAGATAGATATCTTTAACATCACCATCATTCTCATCTTTACTTATGTATTTTTTCTTTTGATACGGAGTCTCACTTTGCAGTTCAGACTTGTAGTGATCCTCCTGTCTCAGCCTCCCATAGCGCTGGGATTATAGGTGTGTGCCACCACATATGGTCCCAGGAATCAAACGTGGGATCTTGTGCTTGCCAAGCAGGCACTTAGACTGCCAGGCTACCTACCTCCCTGGCCCTACTTACAATTTTTATATTTACTCTACTCACTGAAATAAGGAGCCCCTACCTAATAACAGTCGGACTTTGTATTGTGTGGCATTTTGCAGGCAAAGTGCATGACACAGAAACCCAGCTTGAGCACCGGCATATATTTATAACAAAAATATTGTGCAAGAAATTAAGCTTAGCACTCCTTGTATCCCCAGCTGTCTCTACTTGAAGCGGTTTCGCTCCCCTTTGTGCGTTTGTAAAATGGAGTTAATGCAGATGCAGGAACTAAGCCCCAAATGAAAGTGTTGTATTAACTAGCTGAGCTAGCTGATTGTAATCCATGCATCCTCCTCTTGGTGGGTACTAGGTGTGTGTGTGTGTGTGTGTGTGTGTGTGTGTGTGTAGATACACATACATGTGTATGAAGTAGTATACGCATGCATGGGCTATATGTGTGCCCCAAACAACTAGAACTTGACATGCTAGATCCAAGAGTACCACTCTGGTCAGTCACTGGGCTGACTCGGTTTCACTATCGTTCCTTCCTCATCCACCTCAGTTCACGAAACGGGAGTTCATTCTGTGCTCAGGACAAAATGAGCCTGCATTTCCCGGGGCTCCAGCCAACACACCAAGCTCTGGTCTCTGTGCCAAGATGGGGCGAAGCTGAAGGACTCCTGGGCCTGGAAACAAGCGTCCCACCTTCCTCCAGGGAGCCGTGGGTGCTCATTGTTTTGACATGCGCCATATCTTCCATGTCTCACCGCCTTGGGGCTGAGGAGGGTGTGCGTGCTGGGAACAGTGTGAAATTCCTCTCTGACAGCTGTGCAGAGCAGGCTCCTAGCTTTCTACCTTCATCTCAATGTGTTCAGCTTTCTTAAAGGATATAAGCCCCTCTGTACGAGGCCCCCAAGTCATTTTAGGGCCCCTGAAAGCAACCACTCAGTATTTTCTGAGAGAGCTGACCCGGGCTTCTGAGGGTCTCTGTTTTATCTAGTTTCATCCTACAAGGCACTTCCTCTGCTGACGGAGTACCCTTTTCTGCTGGGAAACCAGCATCTCATGAGCCTTGCGGGTCTTGGAGCTGGGCTTAGCAATGTCATTCTGAACCCAGTGTATTAAGTGTTGGTTTTAACAAGGAGGAGCAGTGTAGACTTAGAGATTTTAAAGAGCAGGTAAGGAAATTACTTTCCTGCCTCTGCTTCTGCCTGATGATGCAGACTTGCCCAGAGTTCAGGGGTCATCGGACAGGTTCTCCCCAAACACAGGCAGAACACATGGTTCTTTCTTGCCTGGATCGTGGATTGCTTTGGGCTCTTCGTGAATACAGAGCATGTTCACCTGCATTTTGGGCCACAGTTGACAGCCTGCTGTCTGATCACGACTCTACACCTTGCCCTCTAAGCGTACACCCTGCCTCATGAGATGAGGTATGTGGGCTGGGCATGGCAGCACACACCTGTGATTATAGAACCCTTGGAGGCTGAGGCAGAAGGATTGTGTTCAAGCCCAACCTGGGCAACTTAGAGAGACCCTGTCTCAAATGTAAAAAGAAAAAATTAAAATAAAATAAAGCATGGACATTGTTCAGTGCAAAAGCCCTGGGTTCAATCCTTAGTACCACATACACCCAGGGAAAAAGACGAGGAGGGGGCCAAGGGGGAAGGGAAGGAGAAGTGAAGAGAAGGGGAGGAGGAAGAGGGGAGGCGGAAGAGCTTCGGTGCACTTCCCTTACCCAGTGGTGGCCAAGGCTGAGCGGCCCAGTGCTGAACTGAGGGCACTGAGGGAACCACAGTGGTGGCCCACACAGCTCCCCTGCTGTGCGCTGGCTCCTCCTCCTGGACTCCTCGCTGCAGCGTCACTCCGCTCCCTCCCCTCTTCCTTTCACAAGCACTTCCCAGTCTTGTTGGTTTTGGATTCATCTCCACCCCAGTGGGTTGACCTGTGCATTTCCACTACGAATATGATCCTTCGATTTTCAGGCTGACAACTCCCTCGGGGCTGGAGCTAATGGGTCTGCTCTTACCAGGGTCTGCACCACCTTCCCTTTGGGCATCATCTGTGTATTTTAATTAATTTGTCATTTTTCCCCCTCTCCTACTTCCGCATCATTAATAAAGAGATTAACCAAAACCAGACCAGCCTCCAGTGGAGACCCCCCTAGGCTCTCTCTCTCCCACTTGCCATGGGTCAGAAAACCTCCTGTGGGTCCACACACTAATTTTGAAGCCTTAGGGTCTGTGATCTGAGTAAAGCCAATGTGAATGAATTTTGTAGTTCAAATTTGGGGAACAAGCTCAGCTGCTCTTTTCTATGGCCCTTATTTAATATTCCCCCACATTCCTTTCCCTTTTGTCATTTTACTTTACATCTAAGCATCGCTTCCCTGCCTCTCTCCCTTTCCACGCCCTGAGCAGGACATGGGGGTCATCTGGCAGGATGTGTCAGTGGTGCCCTCAGCAATGGGCAGAGACCTTGTTGCAGCCACAGGACCTCTCCAGAGAATGAGCTGGACAGTGTCCTTTCCATCCCGAAGCAGAGAATATATTTGCCTTCAGCCCAGTGCACCTGTACAAGGAACAATGACATCTCTTGAATTTACATATGAAATATTTGCCAAATTAAAACTTGCTTTCACATTTGATTTCATGGCTCCTGTCTGAGGAAAACTAAAACAGAGCCCTCTGCCTCCTTTAAAAGGTACCATGTTTCCAGGCTACGTCATGTTCTGTGGCCTTCAAGGCACACCCTCTGCAGGGGCCGGTGACCTCAGAGGACATTGGGCCTAGGAACACAGGAGCCAGTGTATTTCACTTACTTTTATGAGCAGTGCTCTCCTAAGGAATCTGGGGAGGAGGACCAGAAGCGATGCCCCCCCATCTCCAGAAACCTTGAGTGGGTCCACGATTTCTTGGGGAGGAGCTTGTGGCAGCTGTCCTGGCTCTAAGCTTGGGTCTCAAGCTTTCTCTAGAAACGAAAGCTCTAGGTGACTGAGAGCAGCGAAGACAGAGGCGCAGCAGACTGCAGTCATGAAGAGTAGGCACCTTAGCCCCGGACTGTACGCAAATCCCAGTTCTGCTCATTAGCTAGTTATTTACCCTCATTGTGCTTCAACTTCCTTGTCTTGAACAGGATATGTAAAAATTCCTTTCTCAGTGAGGTTGTCACCAGAATCAGAGGTTTCCTGCACATCCATATACAAACTCTAGCTTTTTTATCTGTGATGTTCTCACTCTAGCAGGCAAACAATGTACTCTATGTATGAAGCCAGAGGAGCGGCTGGTGCAGTGTGGGGAAATGCTCCTGGAGAGGTGACCTGGAGCCTGCAGCAGGCAGCCCCATCTCCACGTGGGACAAGGTGCAGCTTGCTGTGGGCTCAGCTCCTGTGGGCTCTGCTCCTGTGGGCTCTGCTCCTGTGCCACTGTGTAGTCCAGCTTCCCTTTCCATTTCAGCCTCTTTCTTGGATACCCAAAAACACTCTGTGTGTATTGTAAACTGAGCCAAAAAGAGGAATCAGAAACTGCTCTCTTTTGAGTATTTTGAGAGATGGTGAAACCTTGCAGGAATGTTGCTCCAGGGACTGAGAAAACACCATATGTGGGAAAGCATTTTTAAGTGGGGAAAATAGCATGTGCACATTGGTCGGGATCTGGGAAATCTCCAAGCAGGGGAAGTGGGCACTGGGGAGAGTGTAGGAAGGGGGTTTTACTGAGGTCTTTAACAGGTCTTTTTCTAATTATAGCCAAGAAGAGCCTGGGGACCATGGCTTGCTTTAGAGCCAGGGTCTGTATTTTCTTTGGGAAAAGAAGGCAGGGTTGACTAGCTTCCAAGACCAGGCTTGGCAGAAGCCCATGTAGCACTCAAGCCGGTGAGCAGTGCCTTGGGTGGGTCTTGGTTGTCACAGGGGCCCATTCATCGAGCAGACATTGAAACTCTACCACCTGTCTGGCCCTGTGCTGAGTAGTACTGAGGATGTGTGGGCGAAAAGGACATGGCCCCCATCACTGAAAAGGAGACATGTAGGTAATCATAACCCAGCTGCCCACATAAGGCCCTACGAAGGACTGCAAGCTCTGGCCCAGAAAGTCGCTGCCTTCCCTTAGCTGGGTCTAGCTGGTCCTGCCTCCACATGTCCCTGTCCCAGCAGGGAAATCATCCTGGGAAGTCCCACCTAAGGAGGTGGGCAGGAAATAAAGCACATTAAGGAATGCCACCCCCCATCAGCCAACACCTGCTTTCTTTGCATTCACCTTCTCCATGCTTCCAGGTCCAGCCTTCTCATCCTCTTTCTTCTCCTACGCCGGTGTGGCTGCTCAGAGATGCAGCTCCTGAGAGCATTTGGGCGAAAGCCACATGGCCAGGAGGCCGATGCCGATTGCTGTGAGCCAGATGGTGAGGAAGGAGTTCTCCAGATGCGTGCTCTTCGTGGGTGTGCGTGCCACGGGTGCGGGCTGTGGCCCCTCTTCCTCCTCAGAAACCTTAGGTTCATGTTCAGCTCACTTGTCTACTGCGCTGGCCAGGCACTCCCACCGTCCTGTGTGCTTCCCAAAGTTGACTGCACACAGGCCACGAGATGTTTACTGAACCTAAGGCCCAGGAGTCTCCTATCACTCTGCCATTAATTACCAACCCGACTTTACCACCAAATCTACTAAATGGAGAGGTTTTCTTTAGCTTAAAATGTATGTGTTCTGGGGAGTTTGAATAATAATGTATGTGGGTTTGCTTTCTGTGAAAAAAAACAGAAGCCCACTGGAAGCCGGCCAGGTTTCAACACAGGTTTGTGTGCGTGGTTTACTCCCATTATTATTATTATTATTATTATTATTATTTTTTTTTTTTTTTTTTTTTTTTTTTTTTTTTTTTTTTTTTTTTTTTTTTTTTTTTTTTTTTTTTTTTTTTGTGGTACCAGGGATTGAACTCAGGACTTTGAGCTTGCCAGGCAGACACTTATTCCACTGAGCTATATCCCTGGTCCCTACTCCCATTATTGACTTCAGATTATCATGGTGGGCTGTTGGGACTGAACAGTATGACACAACACAGATAGAGGAATGCGCTGGGCCCACACCAAGCTGCATAATGCTGGGTCGGTGGAGATGCAATACTTGCTGCAGCCTTTTGGAGGACAGGCTGAGAGGACACAAAGCAGGCACAGGGTCTTGGGACGTGTCCAGAACAGTCAGCTTATGCACCTGGCACTGAAGAATGGGACCAGCTTAACATGGGAACTGAAGGGGGCAGGTGGAAGGCACATCGCAGGGGTCCGAGTCATCTAAAGCTCACTGAGGTAGCCTATTGTGAATGGCGGTGAACTGTGGAGTGTGGAACTCCAATTGCTGCCAGGAGAGTGCTGGACCAGGGCCAGGGTGCAGAGTGCCTCTTGCCTCCCTATGTGGCCCCTCACCTTCCAGCTGCAGTGTGGGCTTTTCTTATCTATGAAGATGCTACACTGAGATCTGGAGTGTCCTCAAAAACGTATGTATCAAAAGTGCCTTGTTCCCACGTAGCTACCCGCAGTCATGGAATCTTTAAGAGCTGGGTGGCATTTTCAGGCCACTGGGGGTCTCTTCTGAAAGGATTATGGGCGGGGCCTTGGTCTCTTCTGTCTTCTCTGTGCATCTCCACCATGTTCCCCTAGCATGTTGTGCTGCCTTAGCTCCAAAGCCACAAATTCAGTTATAAACTGAACTCTCTAAGATCACAATCCAAAATACCTCTTTGTTCTTTATAAACTGAGTCTTCAGATATTTGTTGCAGTACTGAAAAGCTGACCAACACAAAAATGAAGGCATTTGCTTGTAAGTGGCTTTTCTAGTCAGAGCCTTCAGTTCCATATTCAGACCACCACCCAAGGAAGTTTCCTTTTCTATGCTGCATCCTCCAGCATCCCTGGACCCTGTCTCTCTCAACACGCCATGGTGATCACCTTACTGACCTATCTGTCACGGCAACTTGTATGCCACCATGGGTACCCTGACAATCCATCTTTGGATCAGGTATCTTGTACATTCTTACCATATGTTGGCTGGCCTTTGGGGAGATTTCATAAATCATTTTTTGATAGACGGCTGATCTATACATTTTCTATTTTATTTTATTTTAGCTCTTATTTTATTTTAGCTATAGTCTTTTCGGTGACTGGGGAATGATTTTAGCTGCCTGTCTGCCTACTTCTTATGTTCAAATTTCATCTTGCTGGGCCTACAAGATTAAAGAAAGTGTCCTCTCCGTACAGAGTGGGGAGCAAAGATAAAATATCTTGTGGGAACCGCTTTTCTAGGATAATTTTCTCTAGGGATGGGTGGCCCTACTAGATTCCTAATCTTGACCTGAGGAGTCAGCTGTCCAGAGAGTGATTCCCAAGGGGAGGAACAAAGGCTCCCCTTATCACAGAGGCAGGCCAGGACCCAGGAAGCAGAAGTCCCAGCATAGTCCTTGCAATGTTGTTGGTCCTTGGGGGCATGAGAGCCACAGAACTTCGGATGAGACAGGGGAAGAGGCTGTCTATGAGGCTGCAGGGCAGGCTCAGATATGGTGTGGGGACTCAGGGTGCAGGTCTATTTCTCGTGACAGCTTTGTTTATTTCCTATCTGTGTTCCCTCTGGATTTACTAAAGTCTTTTTGAAAATACCAAAGGTGAGCCAAGGGAAGTGTTTCTATTTTCCATGTTTAGGCAGAACTTGGAAGAGGAAATGATGGGCCTCTGGGAGCCAATGAGGTAGCTGCAATGATAATTAAGAATAAATAACTCAAGGGAAGTGGGCTGAACCAAGCTGCAGCTTGAGACCACCAGCTCAGCCAGCTTCTCTGCCTCAGCATCCCCTTCCTGTGCCAACCCTCAGGCAGTCTGGGCTCTGCTCCCTGGCACGGAAGCCCAGCAGCATCAGTGTCTAGAGATCAGCTCCCAAGTCCCACAAGGACTCCACAGAGCCCTGTGTTGAGCTTCTACCGTGGCAACAGAGTGAGAGTGCTGACGGACTCGAGTGGCACTCGAACGAGGAGACGGTGAATTAGAAATAGAACTGCTCAGAGGAACATTTTGTAATGGAAACTTGGAAAACTCCAGAGGGGAGGACATTAGTGCCACCTCTTGCTAGTGTCACCCATTAGGCTGAGCTGAGGTTGTCGCCTCTCCGTCTTCTGCAGGTCCTGGCTCTTGCAACAGGGCTGCTGTGTGGAGCAGTAGGTCTCTAAGGGTGATCAGATCAGCTGGGTGCACCGTGGTGCCTGTGTGTCTGAGAGCCTGGAATCACGCCCTGAGACCTCAGCTGCCTCACAGTGCACGGAGTAGCCCTCCATGTCCATTTTCAGTGGCAAGACAACAGACTGCCAGGTTTGGTAGCACAGAGTAGGGACAGCTGACGCAGATCCCAGCCTCAGTGTGTTCCTCTGGAAGACTCAGAATTGGTGTTGAGAGCAATTGAATTCTTTCTATTTTATTTATTTATTTTTAACATTTCTTTATGTATTTAGTACAGGGTCTCACTACATAGTTTGGACTCTTAGTGATATTCCTGTCTCAGCCTCCCCAGCACTGGGATTACAAGTGTGTGCCACCACACCTGGTTTTGGGCTGGCACAGTGCACCTGGGGTGCCCAGGATTGAACTTGAGTCCTTGTGTTTGCCAGGCAGGCACTGAGAGCTATCTGTGCTATCTCCCCAGCCAGAATTCTTTTTCTTGAGGTAGTTTGAATGTTTTGCCACTGGCAAAGGAGGTAACAATGCAGTTATACTACTCAGGATTAGAGACTTCATCGTTGCCTAAGAGTGGACTGCTCTTTCTGCCTGACGGAGTGGCTGAAGTGTCAGGACATTGGCTGCATGCCCTCAGAGGCGGCCGGATAAGGCAGACATGGAGCACAGGCACAGTTGGTGCCGTCTGTCTAGGGAAGATACCAGATTCATAAGAGTAGGGTGTGTCCTCCAGCATGTCTCACAGCTGAGGACATAAATAGCCCCTCTGCCTGTGCAGAGAGGGGCCTATTGCCTACCTGGGATGGTCACACCCTCTCTTTGGCCACCTCAGACCATTCTGGGCCTCAGATGCCAGTGCCAGGAATGCAGGGCCTCAGCTGCCACAGCCCACAGTTAACACCTGTGTTTCCTTTTCAGATCTTACAGGTGAACAAGGTGATGTCCATCTTGTTTTATGTGATATTTCTCGCTTATCTCCGTGGCATCCAAGGTAACAACATGGATCAAAGGAGTTTGCCTGAAGACTCGCTCAATTCCCTGATTATTAAGCTGATCCAGGCAGATCTTTTGAAAAACAAGCTCTCTAAGCAGATGGTGGACGTTAAGGAGAGTTACCAAAGCACCCTGCCGAAAGCAGAGGCCCCCCAGGGGCTGGAGCAGGGGGAGCCTGCCAGATCCGAATTCCAGCCAATGATTGCAACGGACACAGAACTGCTGAGGCAACAGAGACGCTACAACTCCCCCAGGGTCCTTCTGAGCCACAGCACCCCCCTGGAGCCCCCTCCCTTGTACTTCATGGAGGATTATGTGGGCAACCCCGTGGCAGCCAACAGAACATCACGGAGGAAGCGGTACGCAGAGCATAAGAGTCACCGAGGGGAGTACTCGGTGTGTGACAGTGAGAGCCTGTGGGTGACGGACAAGTCATCCGCCATCGACATTCGGGGACACCAGGTCACAGTGTTGGGGGAGATTAAAACCGGCAACTCTCCTGTCAAACAATACTTTTATGAAACCAGATGTAAAGAAGCCAGGCCGGTCAAAAACGGTTGCAGGGGGATTGATGACAAACACTGGAACTCTCAGTGCAAAACGTCCCAGACCTATGTCCGGGCACTGACTTCAGAAAACAACAAACTTGTAGGCTGGCGCTGGATCCGCATAGACACCTCCTGTGTGTGTGCCTTGTCGAGAAAAATCGGAAGAACATGAATTGGCATCTCTCCCCACGTATAAATTATTACTTTAAATTATATGATATGCATGTAGCATATAAATGTTTATATTGTTTTTATATATTATGAGTTGACCTTTATTTATTAAACTTCAGCAACCCTACAGTATATAAACTTTTTTTCTCAATAAAATCAGTGTGCTTGCCTCTCCTCAGGCCTCTGCCATCTGTTAACCTTGTTTTGTGGTCCCACCCCCAGAGCCAACGTGTAAAATCTCTGTACACCAGTATTTTGATTTCAGTATTGTCAAGGCCATGACTGTCATTTTAGTAAACTTGTTAAAATCAGATGATGTCAGAGTTGTGTGTAACACACTTATATCCCCTTTCCAGTATATTCCCTGTTGGCTTAGTTGATTATGTTATGACCTCCACAAAAAATCATACCCCCGAGACTGGGCATGGTGGCACATCTGTAATCTCAGCACTTGGGAGACTGAAAACAGGAGGATCATTATGAGTCCAATCTGTGCAGTGAGAACCTGTAGATCCTGTACTAAATTAAAAAAAAAAATCATACCCAATAGTTTTGAGCTGAACCTTTAATCCTGGACAGTAAATGCACAGTCAGGTCCTCACTTGACCTCTGCTCTTGGTCATGCCAGTCAGAATTAAGATATACAGTAGTGACAACGAGGCTGGTGGTTGTAGCTCAGTTTTAGCAGTTTCTTTTCACTACATTTGTTCTTTGGATGTTAAGTATTCAATCTTACTTTTCTCTCTCTCTCTGTCTCCGTCTGTCTGTCTCTCTCTGTCTCTGTCTCTCTCTCTCTCTCTTTCTCTCCCCCCCCCTTTGGTTTTGCTTTGTTTTTGGTAAGCAGCTTGCACCATTTTAGAAACATAGGAAAGAATTATCCAAGTATTCACAACCATAATTTCTTTTCATTGTTATTCTTTGTTTTACTTTATGGAGTAAGGAATCAAACTGCAACAAAATTGTTTTATGGATACTCAAGTAAACTGAAATGGCTCATGAATAATCTACACAGAAAATAAATTCACTCATAATAGACCCTCTTGACCTGCGGCTTCCTGCTGGTCTGTAGCTCCTCCTCCAGCCACATGAGCAGTAGGAAGTCAGAGTCAGACCCCTGTTTTAAATTACAGCTCCTTCCCTGGGACCTTGTCCAGGTTTTAAAGACTCTAGGAGTCTGGGTTTCTAGGGCCCTGACCAGATGGGAGGACCAGGGTGAACTTTCCTGCATGAAGCGGGCATCGGAGAGCCCCTTGCCCCTTCTTCTCCTCCCTCTGGGTCCTTCCCCCGGTATTGTGCTCTACCTTGGCACCACTGTTGGTTAATTTCTCAACATGAGCCATAAAAGATCCTGAAGTGCTCGCTGTGAGGTTCTCAGCTGCCCAGGGGTCACTGTGGCAATAACCACTCCTGTCCAGGAAGGAATGAAGAGGACAGAAGTGACATCTCCCAAGGAGCTGGGAAGCAGTTCATCCTCTTCGAGCTAGAGAGTAAGATCTTGAATCTCTCATCTGCCAGAGGTGCGTGGCATCCACTACACAGCTTGGTGAGGCAAAGCAGGTCTTTTTATCCTTGCTCTGGGCCTACTGGTAGATTCCTTGTGAGGGCAGGGCCTAGGACTCAGATGTGCTATTGAAGTCTTTGCCTTCAAAGGCTGGGATCTGGGGCTTCTAAACCCCAAACCTCTGGAATTCTGGTGGATATTTGCAGCATCCAAGGTAGAGGACTTGTCCTAATCAAAGTGTATTCACCACCCAGCCCAAAGAAGTTGGACCTAAAAGTTCATTTCCTTTGTTCAGGACTCTAACCAAACCACTGGCCAATTTTTCAAACAGACCTTTGATACTTTTCCATCAATATACCAAGAAAGATATCTCTAAACTCTTCTTTCCAGTGAAATTCAATATTTTTCCTAGCAATTCTGCATATATGCTTTCCCGAAGGGGTATATGTGTGTCTTCGTTACTTTTCTCTCATTGCTGAGACAAAATACCATCCACCCTATATTAAGGAAGGAAAGGCTTATTTAGTTCACAGTTTGTGGAGGTTTCAGTCCATAATCTGCTGGCTCCAGTGCAAGACGGCGTGACCAGGGGCAACAACATTTCACAGTGGTAGAAGACAGTAAAAACAGCAAGAGCAAAAAGGGCAAAAGAGGGACCAAGCCTCCTTCCCTCCTTTATGTTATATGCAGGCTACCTGCCCCAGGGTGGGGGCAGCACTCACACCACCAATCCCAGCACAAGATAACGAGTGGATCAAACTCTAGATTCAGCTACCTCCAAAAATCCCACTTCCATGAGTGCAAGATGCTTTGGAGAGACATCCAGACACAAGCCATAACAATGTGTGCTGTTTTTATAACAATATTAATTTCTCCCTCCCTCCCTCCCTCCCTTTCTCCTACCTGTTCTGTCTATTGGTGTTAACATCCTAGGGCTTGACATATTTGAAGATTTTCTCATTGTCACCTTTTCCTCTGTGTGCAAGTACATGTGTGTCTATGTGCGCTTTATGGTGCATTGAGTCCATGTAAAATCCTCCATTGAGGCTCAAAGAGACCATCTGCATTTATTTTATCATCTTTGAACATATGTTCAGAAATGAGGTCTGGGTAGTCAGTTTACGGCTACCTGGAGGCTTGTCTGGTTTTGCCAGGAAGATGCATCCCCCAGTCTTCAAATCCTGATGGCCCTAGGTATGCAAAGCCTATGCTAGGTCTTCAGCCAGGCCTGACTTCACCCCATTAGCCAAGACTGTTTCACCACATCGTGGGTCCTGCCTCTGAAGCTGCAGTCCATCTACCCGCTCCTCCCATAACCCTGGCTGAGGTCCTACCTTGTGCTTTTCTCTACAAACCAAGATCAGCCAGTCACTATAGTCTGAGTCAACTGGAATCTTCTACAGCAGAAGACATCCACTCTGAACTGATAGAGATCTGGACATCTCACCATGCCTTTCCTGGGGCATGGTGCATAAGTAGGCTACTGCAGAGGGACATGGATTTCACAAGTTGAAATACAAATGCTACTGTGTTGGCCCAAATCCCTGGGTTTTCATTTGGTTCTGGGTGAAAGTTGGTCTAGTTTAGAAGAGCAGAACCACAGAGCAAATCGGAAAACTTCTGAGGAAATCTGGGTTTGTCTTCTCTATCTCAGAACTCTGTGGTCACAATGAATCCTCCCCAGGTGTGTCTGGTGCTGGGACAGTTATAAACAGTCTTTTCTTAGAGGAACTGGCCACTACTGATGAGTTTGGCTGAACTCAGCTATAGGGTTCAGTAGGGACAGTGTCAGTTAAGTTACAGAAACATCTATGGCAAAAATATTAAAGTTTATTTGGAATTATGAGTCACAGCCTAATGAATTAGATGGTCTTTCAGTGGAAGACAGAGACAGAGGTAGGAAGGGGGAGGGAGGGGGAAGGAGAGAAAGAGAACGACTACTTTGATATTCCAACCATTGATATATTACATTTTTTAGGGGAAAGGTAATGCTTGAAAAAGGAATGCTCCTGAACACAGGCCTAACCTTTAGGAGACTGAGCTGGTAGCCAGCTGGGGAGCATATGGAAAATGAAGCATCTCGAGGCTAGAAAACAGGCTCCTGAGAGTGGAAAATTAACAAACAGGAAAGACATTGGGCCAAGTCCACCAGCCAAAGCAGCAGCGTTTGGAGTTGTGGGCCTTCTAGCTTGGTAAGAAAGTGTCACACACTGGTGCTGGAGCTTGTGAGTTGAGGACAAGATGGACCCAAAGAAGTATTAATAACCTTAATGGTAATGACATACTGGCTTCATCCTTCATGTTAAGTGTTGTTCTTGGATCTCAGAGGTTTGTGTAGCAATCTGGGCAATTGTAACCTCTTGTGAGGTGGTAAAATTGCTGGAAAGAAGTAATTCACCCAGAGTTAGGCAACTGACAAGGAATGCCTAACGGTGGCCTGTCTTGGAAGCACATGCTTCTAGCACCGTAGTGATAGTACTGTGGTAGGCAAAACACTGAGCGCCTCCTGGGCCCCCTGAGCACTGAATGTCACTGGAATGGTGGAGGGTGTAAAAAAGGTGGTGTGCTCTTGGGAGAGATTTCAGGAGTCACACAAGAGGGAGCCAAGTGTTGTGCTACATGGGTGAAGTAGCAATTTCGGCAGCAGTAGTGCAATGCTGCAAAGCTTTTCAGTTAGGTTGAGAGAGGACTAGGCCCTCCCATCCCTTTCCCTCTGCCCTCCCTAGCAACATAGGGAGAAGGTGGCTGTTGCTTCTGTGTACAGCATAAATACTGGCACTTCTGTGCTATCGCTGTGGGGTTTTACACTGAGATAGAAACAAAAGAATTTCAAATGTGGACATGAACTTTGAGATCCAATAACCCATCCTGAAGAATTCTATTCTTATTCATTTTATAGTTTTAAAATTTTTTGAATGCCTGCTAGGTATTGGGCTTTCTTCCCAGCTCTAAGGATACAATGCACAAGGTGTCATCTTCTTGCAAGAACAATGGAGACACAGGGTAGGCCCAGGTTATGGCAGCCTGGAGTGGCCTCAACAATTTCCATGCCTCACCATTAAGCTTGTTCTAATTATCTGATAGACCTTCCCTATGGCTGATGCCAAATCTATGGATAAATATAGATGCAACTAGGTTGTCAGCAAAAAGAGGCCCAGAACCCTAGAAAATGAGCAATGAATGTTGCCTAAGGTGGCCGGGGAGGCTTCACTGAAGAGGTAGCCTCTGATCTGGCTCTCAGGGGATGAGTTAGAGCTAAACAGAAGAGAAGGCCAAGAATGGCCTGCAAACATCCGGACTTAGAAAGGGCCTAACATAGAGAAAAGTACAGGCCTGGTGCAAGAACTTTAGCACCATGGAAGGCTGGAGGTTGAAGTTAAGACTGGCTAATTCCACCTGGAGAGGAAGGCTGTGAAACCTGGATGTGACTGCAGGTGTTCCTAACTTCAGTTGCTATCAGGCTCATCTGGAAGACTTGTTACAACTGATTACTGGGCCATCCTGAGTTTCTGATTCATTAGGTCTGGGGTGGGGTGGGAGGATTTGCATTTCTAAATTCTCAGGTGATGCTGCTACATAAGACATTCATCATCAAGCAATAGGAATTCCATGAGGATTTTTCAGCAATTTGGTGAAATTGCTTTGTAAAGATAATTTTGGCAGCTGTACAGATGATGGATAGCCTAGAGGCAGGGTCCTGGTGTGACCAACAGTATATGCTACATGTGAATGCCTGGACAGAGGAGAAAGTGGTAAGTGCAGGGAGCACAGCAGAGTAGACAAACATATCTGAGATGTTTGCTCAGTAAGGAAGGCAGTAGAAAGAGAATGCCATTTCTGCTGATGTAATGGTTCTAAATCAAAGTCATGAAGACAAAGCAACCATCAGTTGTGGGGTTGAGGTGCCCAAGGAAATCAAGGTAAGAGCATCCGATAGACAATTACCAAGATAGAACTATGCTTGAAATCATGAAAAAGCAG